>CAJNIZ010041946.1:0-20852 GCA_905231905.1 Symbiodinium pilosum | reverse complement strand
CTTAAACCCTAAACCCTGAGCCAAGTTTCTGTCTCTGAGAATCGAGAAGGTCGTGACGGCTGATGTCAGTACGAGTCAGTACGAGTATATTCCCTCTATATTAGGATCCCGATTATAATCTCTAATAAGGGGAGGGGGGTTATTATTCTTGGGTCTACATGAGAGCTCCCAGTCACCTAAACAATGGGTTCTAGGTTCTATATACCCCATAGTTACATAGTCTAGTAACCTACTATTCCGTCTAAGGGATTTGGAACCCCAGTAGAAATTATAATTTCAGCTAAATATTAGGATTGTTGGTAACAGATATTAATAGCTATTTTCAGGAACCTTGTAGTTCCAGCTTGCTGGCCATACTCAGGCCCACCTGGTGGAATATATGGGTTGTATGGGGGCTTTTAGGGATATATTAAAGGAATAGCGGAGAATAAAGATGAACAGAAAATGGCAAATTAACTGGAAGCTGAATTCATAGCGTTGGGTGCCACGACGCCCATGTTCAGAAAACCCTAAACAATACACCCCTAGACCCCTAAACCCTAAACCCTAAATGCTAAACCCTAAACCTTACACTCTAAATCCTGAACCTTAAACCCTAAATCCTAAATATGTTAGCTTGGGGCTCCAAGCCTAGGATGGGGCTTAGTATTTTTCTGTTTGACAGAGGGTCCAAGTACCCAATAATTAGGTACCTATGGCTTTGACAATAGCAGTGCGATTTAGGGTTTAGGGTTTGAGCCAGATCTTGGAGAAGCATCAGGACCCTCCTTGTACCCGTTAATGCGGGTAAAGGGTCTGAAAATAATGGGTATTCGGAGGGTAAATGGAGGGTCTAGGTGTGGAAAAATATATGATGATTGGGGACTTGGAAGCTTAGGGATCCACAATGCAGCTGCTAGGTCCGGACGGTACAAAATCAATTGAGCCACAGTCTAATTTCCTAGTATCCCCCCTATAATAATCCCATATACAGTCCCTTATATGACCCCCTCTAAGGACTTTAGACTATGGTACAATTAGCTTCTAATGAGTCCTTTTTGTTGTTGTGCAGTCATGCTGCTTCCATGATCCCTGCGGATGGAGCAGATGGTACTACCTGTAGCAACCCAGAACCTGAAAAGGTAAAGATAGCCAGATGTTAGGTACAAAGCCCTTTTCAATAGCTACATTGGTTACTTTGGATAGGTAGCAGGTGTAAGGGTTCAACCGCGCGTGCTCCTGCCTGAAAAGCGTGCCTCCGATGATCAAGAAGAACCTGACTGAATGATCACGATGATCTATGTAGAGTGGGTACTTCCAGTCCATACCGTGGATGGAGGTAATCTTGCACCACCTAGGATATTTCAAGTAGTTTCATTACCATTCATGGGGGGGCGGAAGAATGGGGCAAAATTCCCTCTATCCACAGGAAGAATAGAAAGTCTAGAGGATGCTTCCACTAATCGGATGTACCTCATTTTGGAATCTGCGGGAAGGGGTCCAATTGCAGCATGCTGTTAAGATGCGGGCGCTTTTCAACAAATGGGGGGTATCCATAATGAGGATTAGACTCAAAAATCGGGGTACCCAATAATGAGGATTGGGAGAAAATCGGGGCATCCATAATGAGGATTGGGAAAAAATCGGGGTACCCATAATGAGGATTGGAGAAAAAATGGGATACCCGTAATGAGGATTAGAGTAGATCGGGGTCCATAATGAGGAATAGAGTGTATTGGGGTCCAGAATGAGGATCAGAGTATATTGGGGTCTATATTGGGACCCTCTATCTATGGAAATCCTCACGTTCCCAAAGGGTCCCCATGTAAATATCTAGCATATACTCTAGGGCCAAAAGGGTTGCTATATAGATACTTTGGGGTCTAAGTATATACCATGTAGGTACATGGACCCTTCGGGGTTCTTTTCCAGAAAAAAAGAGGTGGTCCCGGGAGATGCTGGAGGTGACCTACAGGTTTAGGGTTTGCGGTGCATAGGGTAAAGGGTTGAGGGTTTGGGGTTTAAGGCTTAGGATTAAGGATCGAGGGTTTAGGGTTTAGAGGGGTTAAGGGTTTAGGGGTTTAGGGCTAAGGAATTTCCGATTACAACAGGCTTATTAAGAGGATAGTTACAATACACCCGAGCCAACTCTAGGGCCTCAAGAGTCCCTCATACTCTTGATACTAAAAATCCTGCATGACCCTAATATACTATAATACCATAATTCCCAATATATAAGGTACATAGGGTCATGCAGGATTTTTAGTATCCACCGCAGTATGGTGAAGATTTTAAAGTTCTTCCTTCAGACCGAAGCCTTCCCTTTGTGCACCCCCCCCCCCAGGAACCTTGAAACACATGATGCCAGTAAGCAAACCTCACACTTCAAAAGTGTCGTCTATGGTTTTCGGACAACAAAGCCTGCAGAGGGTCCAAGTATAGCACTCAAATGTTCAAATGTTTCGTTTTCCCCAAATCTCTACTCCCCGCAGCAAGGGACCATTAATGTTTGGAAACCTATATACATCCTGGTAGCTTAGTGTTATTTTCAGTACCAGCAATTAGAGGCTTGGGCGTCGGACACTAGAATGGCCAATGGCTGTACAGACGCTCCCAAGGAGTGGATCATCACCGCCATCCTTGAACAGTGTTGAGGGCTGAAGGTTCAGGATCTAGGGTTCCGCGTTTAGGTTGCAGGGCTTAGGACTCATGGTTCAGGGCTCCCAGACCCCAAACAATGGATTGAACACTTAGATGAGGTATTTTGCGTTTCTTTCTTTGCAGTACAACCTCCCCTGCATGATCACCACCCCCAGGGTGCTTCAATACCTGAGGGTTGGCGGATGGGACTTTCAACCATGATTATCAATATAGTAACCCAATTAGGGGGCGCCTCAGTTCCAGGCTTTGGTTTTGGCATTCAGGGTTTTAACTAGAGGCCTCCAACTACACCACGTTTCCATCTAAGTATCTGTCCTTCTCCTTCCGGCGACTAATGATAAAGTGATATATTGGGGGGGCTGATTTCGAGCTTGCGCGCGAGTGTTCTTGAGGGCTAGCAATGTCTTAGGATGCGGGATGTGCGGGTTCGAGCGCCTCGGATCCGGAGTATGGCTTGCGCAGCTTGCCAGGCTACGAATGCTGCAGTGAATGATTAAAGGACCCTGGTAGGTATATTCCTATTATATACCTACTATATTCTTGGGGTTCCCGGTTTGGGGTTCCCAGCAGAGTCCCTTTAAATGATGCTGTTCATGCGCCCGCTTGTTTTTCTTTTTGCAGCTGACGCTTAACCCTAATCTTCAACCATGTGGTCTTGACTGCCCAACAAAAAGGAGCACTGAAAGAAACACTACAAAGATAATTGTCTGGTTGAAAGCCAAAAACAAAAGCTGTAGGTCTATGATTTTTTGACTGTGGGCATGAAACTTGTGATATCCCAGCATAAACCCAGAATGTGCATACATACCGCCAACAATAGCTACAAGCTTGTGGCTTTCGGGAAAGAATGCTGTAAGTTTTCAGTGGTCTGGTGGCAGAAAGAATTTTTCCGCAATCAGTCACCATGCCGCAAGTATTCCTCAAAAGTAGGTGACCCAGGTACCTGATACCCACACACTTCATAAACAATAACTAGGCTGCAAAACCAACAATGAGGCCCTATAAGCTCTAAACTCCGAATTACAACCCAAGCCCTAAGCCCTCAGATTTGTCCTGACACCTCTCAAAGTGAATCGCAAAATCCTGAACAAAAATCTGGACCCTTCTTAAGCCCTTATATGCCCAACTCTATACACCAAGCCAGGAACACTAAATTCCAGATAACCCCACATTCCTACACAGTAAGCCCAACATGTACTTGAGGCAGACGCCCCATGGAGTAGCGGCTGAGCCGGAAGATCCGGAATATGCGTATCAGGCGCACCTCATACAAGGCCCGGCTCAGGGTTAAGGGTTTTGGGTTTAGTATGTCGGCTTAGGGTCCCATGCTTAGAGGCTAGCATGGCAGAGTAATTTTGCAGAGACAGAGTTTATGGCTGCGCCAGGGTGCAGGGCTGCTCCAATGCGTGTTCACACAGCGGCTTGAGCGTCACCTTGCGCCAGACCTCCTGAGGTGCACACCCCACACGAGGCGTTATGGGATCTGGGGCAGATCGTCAATCTATATCAAAGATGTTGCCCTCTATATGCAAATACTGTTTTTTGGAAGGCGGTCACCGCGCTGTCTTGGCTCCTCAGTAGCCACCCAGGCAAAGAAGGTCTTTCAATCGACATGGAATAAGATCCGACACATTGTCTTGGACAAGCGGCAAAATTGTATAATGTATGTAATAAATAAATATATATATATGCACATATTATAGTATGATATAATATACTATAATATACCAGAATATTTTTATCACATATTATAGTATATTATAATATAATATTTTAGAACGAGAGGCATGAGATGCTTCTGCTTGTCGGCTGATCCTTCAAAAGCATCTTGGCAATGCCTCCGGGACCTGAAGATGTACACTCCTGGGAACTAACATGGAAACCCAAAAGGGGCCCTATAAAGACTATAGTCCCTCTAATATGGGCCTACATGCGTTTCCATGTTAGTTTGGGGGAGTGTATCCCCAGTGACCTGCGCCCAGTCTCAAAGTCTAGCTGACATCGGCGTGACGGCCACGCGGGCAGCTTCTATGCCCTTGCGCAGGTCATTGCCAAAATTGCTCCGGTTGAAGGTTGTGGTCGAACCCTAAGGGTCCAAGTGCCTAATAATCATATGCTTACCCAAAACCTGTACTATAATTACTAGTACCCAAAACCCAAGTACCCGATTATTGGGTACTTGGACCCTTTGGGGAAGCTCTTGGCAAGGTTCACCATGATGGACTCTGAGCCAGCGTTCAGTATAATATAACCTGTATATTAGGGTTTAGGGTTTAGGTTTTAGGGTTTAGGGTTTAGGGAATCCAGCTTCCGTTTCATTTTCCATTCTCTTTTCCATTTGATTCTCCATTATTGGGTGCCATGGTCCTAAACCCCTAAACCCTAAACCCTACCCACACGTATACGGCTTTTTAGCTCCAGCTCACTGAAAGCTGATTTGAGAATGGCTTGTGTAGAGGGTTTAGGACTAGCTTGATGTCCTCCGAGAGTGTAATTAGCGGTGGCTGCGCAGCTATCCAAGGTGGCCCGAGTACTGTAGCAGCCTAAATAACTACCAATATTTTGCTGAGATCTACCTCAGGTACCCCGGACCATAGTTATACAAGGAATGTGGGACCATACTATTGGAAAAAAAAGCTAGGCTTCAAACCCTAAACCCTAAACTACGATACCTTAAACATCCCAGGGCTCGGGGGCTCAGCGTTTATGTAAGATCAATATGTGCATCTTGAGATTTTTAAGGTTCAGTGATGTGGAGGTTCTTTGGTCGACCTGGTGAAGGCTACGTTTAATTCAGGGCTCTGAAGGCAAGATCTCAAGTCCTGCACTCCAGCCATGGGGTTATTCCAGGCGTGGGCATGTGCCAAAGTCGCGTCTGGTAAAACAATTTCCTTGCAAATTCATGAAATGAGTGTTGGTGTGTTGTAATTTTTGTCCATGTTGCTACTGCAGTGCTCTTGCGCACGCTATCGAATCTTTGGTGATGCAGCATTGTCACACACGACGTGGCGGTGCCCTAAAATCCCTGCCCAAGGGCCTATATGTAGTTCCTTTTGGGATTTGTTGTGGTTTTGGTAGGCTACCCAAATAGTAACTACATAGGAGGCCCAGCCCATAAAATGATGCTCACACTCGCAGAACTTAGTCTCATAGCTACCCCTGATGTTTAGCATCCATAGAGCCCCATGTCTGCAACCATGGGCATGCCCCTTTGGGTTTCAGGGTTTAGGGTTCAGGGCTTAGGTTTAGGCTTAGGGTTTTTGAGTGCAGTGATAGGGAGCAGAAATGTAAACGATGGGCAACCGTACTTGTCGGCACACCGAACATGTGGTCATTGCTGGGGTCTGTTACATAGCAAGGTAAGTTCCCTGCCCTAAGCCTGAACAATAAACCGTAAACCAGGCACCCTATAACTAAAACCTTGAAGCTTCGGGGCCACCCCAAAGTGAAGAGTCTATTTCCAACATAACTTAACGGAAATGGGCTGTTACCCGGAACCCTAAACCCTAAACCGATAAAAGGGACTATACATAACTGCAAGATGGACCTCCCCACCCCTTTTCCTCTGGTAAGGGCCCCATAACAAGGCTAATGTTGACAGGAGCTCACATTAAAACCTGCTAATTCTTCTTGCCTTGTGGATTCAGGGATGTCTAGAGGTTCCCAAGAAAGTGCTTTGCAAGAAGCCGGATCTGTGAATCTTGACCGCCATGCATCATTCTGCCGTACTACATTGACCCTCGGGATCTGAGCCTGTAAACAATATGAACAATAGATAGTTGGGGCCCTAAAACCTGCAAACCTTCCTGGACCCTAAACCCAAACCCTAAACCCCAAACCCTAACCCCCGAACCCTAAACCCTAAACCCTAAAGCCAAAACCCTGAAACCTGAACCCTAAACCCTAACCCCCTAACCCTAAATCCTAAAGCCCAAACCCTGAGACCTGAACCCTAAACCCTTAGCCCTAAACCCTAAGCGCTGGAGCTGTGTGATAATTTGGGACGAGGTGTTTGTGGTCCCGCAGGCCTCGGGCCGCTGCGGCTCATAAAGCCCCAAGCCCAACCCATAGGGTTTAGGGTTTAGGGTTTAGGGTTCAACCCAAATGAAGTTTGAAAGCTCCCGAGCATTGTCGGGGTTATACCAGATTATCGGCTATATAGGGTGAGAGAGAGAGATAAATATACATATATATATATATACATACATACACATATACATATATATATATGTATATGTATATGTATATGTAGGTAGGTATATGTACATGTACTCCTGGAGGCTACAGAGCGTTTAGGGTTTAGAGGTTTCAGAAATTCGAGGTCCCCTTTACCTTTCCATGTAATTTGGGGTGTTCCTCTTTGACCTGTCCATGCTAAGGATTGTAATATACTGGGGTCTACCGGAGCCCCCTATATCTGGAACCCCCCCGTTTGAGTGTAGCTTTGAGCGATTGACTCCAAGTAAGATGTTGTTCTGAAACGTGCGGCGGCCCCAAGAGGAGGATCTTGTCTAAATATGCATGGGGGGGAAAGTAGCCTCCTCAATCACGACATTACGTCTACATATCCCCAGTTTCAAGTGTAGTTTCCACTGTATTTGCCATCTGGTTCCCTTTTCTAGTATCCTTATTATTGGGCAAAGGCTTAGCCCACATTACCCTAGGAAGAGAAAGGATCCTTTTTACATAACTACAACGAATCCCATACCCACCCACCCCCCCACCCTCCCACCCCCCCCCAAAAAAAAAGAATAATAATGATAATAAAGGATCCCTAACATTGATCCAGAAGGTAGCCGTAAGAAACAAGCTACTCATCTGAGCACATGGCGGACCGCAAAACCTTCAAAGGTCCCTGGCGCGAGAGGGTCTAGATTTTGAAGTTCAAGATTCAGTGTAGGGCAGAAAGCCGTGAGGGTTCTTTTGCTTTTGAGTGTGTACACAGGCAACCTCAACTTGAAAAAGCTCTAAACCATAAACCCTAAGCACTGAACCCTAAACCCTGAACACTGGAAATTCAGAGCTTCATGATATCAGTTCTGGGCGAATGTTTTTGAATTGAGGTCTTGTGCGGGCTGCCGAGTGCGTGGATTATGGGGTGCTGTGCTGTGAGTGACAGTACGCCACATGGTTACATGGTAGGTTCCCTCCATAGGGGGACCTCAATATAGATCCCAATATCCTCATTGTGAGGACCTCCCAAAAAAGGTACCCTACTTCTTGGAAACCCACATGCATAGACAACTTGGCTTCTAGGTAGGGGCAATTAAAGGAGGAAGGAGCTGAGACAAAGAAGGTCTGACAAAATGCGGGCATCGCTGTAGGAAGTGCTACATGGGGCACCACAACCTAGGCGCTACACCCAAAATCCCAAAACCCTAGATCCGAAAACCCTGAACCCTAAATCCCACAGCCCGAGACCCTAAACCCCTGAAGGTAACAAGGCCTTAAGGTTCCTTCCCTGACTTTCATGTGCAAGAAATGTATGTTCACTTGCAGGTTTAATGGGCTGGAAGGTTTACTTGCTGCTTAATTTGGGTCCCTAAACCCTGAACCCAAAACCATATATAACCACTAGCTGATTGTGAGGAGGGAATGAAGGGATGGACAGTTGTAGAGTTTAGGGATGTTTGGGAGACAGGGAATGAAGGAGCGACAAGAGATCAAACATACTATAGGGCTTACTAGGGTTTAGGGTTTTGGGTTTTGGAATGGAAGCCAAATGGGAAAGCACATGGACAGAGAGATGGAAACTGGGAGTTGTAGGGACATTTGCCGCTTGGAGTTGGTAGTAGAGAATGGAGGAAGGGAACGGACAATGTAACAAATCAGGGGTTAGGGCGCCAGGAAAGGGAAGGAAAAACAAACACCACCATTTCAGTGGAGGATTAGTGCAAGAGGGCCTAGAGCACATGGCCTAAGTCCATTGCTAGATGGCCAACAGTCAGGTATGTGAAGCAAAACCTGAAGAGTACCCTGAAGCATGGCGCTTAAGGTTAGGGTTTAAGGTTTCAAGTTTGGGGTTTAGGGTTTGGGGTTCAGGGGTCTGAAAGTTGCTTCCTGAGACGGCAGTTGTGTGATCAATTCTTGGGAGATGCCTTCAGCGAGCTCCCACATGAAGGTTGTTTTGGGTTTAGGCCCAAAACTAGGGGGATCTTCCTGGTTTCTTTCCTGGTCTATAATACACCTAGAGACCTTAAGCATGAGTGCAGACATGAAACACACTAGCGTGTATACAATAGCCAGAGGCCTTTTTGGGAGGCGTCCTAGAACAAGGACTTCCGGTGGTATGGACAAGGGGGTTTCGTGATTTTTGAGAAATCCGCAGAACCCTAAACCCTAAACCCTAAACCCTAAACCCTAAAAGCTAAATCCCCCAAACTGTTCTCCCCCTTCAAGCTCGGTTAGGCGCCAGTAGTCCCTGCACAGACTGCGAGAGAAGCTCCACGTAGAAGGGCAGCACTGCCACGACCTCAATGCAGGCCGGCCCTAAAGGGACCGGGTACAAGAGACCTATTAGGGATCTCCTAAATTGGGGGCTACCTTTTTGGGGGTCCCAATAAGAAGCATTATAAAATGCTGGGGTGCAGAAGCCCTAAAAACCCTAACCCCACAAAACCACCCCCTAATTTTTTCGGAACCTGCCAAATTCTTGAGCGCAAAGGGGTTCCTACGTGCAGAAAGTTAGGCTTCAGTTGTATGTTTAAGCTTTATGGCTAGGGAGCTACTTGGTTCTGGCAAGGTCTGAGGTCCGGGTGGAAAAGAATCGGATGCGGGAGTTCTGTATGTACATTTCGGAGTTCAAGGTGCATTGATCCAGAAAACCCCAAGAGATCACAGAAGTTCTGAACTGAAAGGGCTAACCTCAGGGCATTTTGTGCACTAGGAGTGTCAATGTTTCTCACTGATATGAGATACAATAGCGGGTTCAAGCCCAGCCAGTACTTCTCGTACCCATAGCACTTGGTAGTGAAGTGAGGAGTGGATACCCCCAACAACTTCCAGCGCCTCCGTTTATCCCATCCTTTGATTCCAAAACTAGCCAGCAAAGAAAACAGCTAGCGCGCGCTGTCTGTAGCAGCCTAACACAAGCTGCGCCCTACCTCTAAGTCCCCCATGCCATTCTGAGAGGCATGCGCTCATTGCACAAATCTTGCATAACAGAAGAGACTCAGAAGATGTATATCAGGATGGGCTCAGACCCCATAATCAAATCCCCTTCTGCTAATAATACAATCCTCCAGCATGCCGATAGAAACTAGATAGCCGTCTTATATGTCATGGTGCTATACGGGTAACCAGAAATCAGGGATTGGATTTTTGCCCTAGGGTTGGCGGCGGCACCCAGATGAGCCATAGCCAACTCCATAACACCTCTAATACTCCCCTATATAGTCCCCTAAAAAACACCCCTTTGAGGAGTTTAGACCCTGAACCTTAATTCCTAAACACTATATCCCCCCCCCTGTAAAGAGTTTGGACTCTAGCTCTGATGCCCTGTAGGATCCCGGGAAAGCTGGTCTGATGGGAGCGCACATCCAGCACGTTCATGGGAGTCCTTCGCAGTGGGCTTAAAGAACCCCCAATATTGGTTTAGGGTTTAGGGCCCTAAACCCTAAACCTATGGTTCAGTCAGGGTTTAGAGTAGTGACCCATCACCCCACCCATCGATGTTTTGGGCATCTTCCTCATTTAAGATGTATTGGGCCTTGCGGGCCCCTGAGGCTAAAACCCTAATGGGTTTTAGGTTTAGGGGCCATCGGAGCCCAATAGATCTATACTCTAACTTAAGTTCTCGTCTTCATGGCGATTAGGTGATAGAAGGGTCAGGCGTAACAAGCCCTGAAGGTCCAAGGACCCAAATAATAGGGCTTTAGGGCCCAAATATTATAGTATTTGGGCCCTAAATACCTATTATTCGGGTCCTTGGACCCTAAACCCTAAACCCTATATATCCCTGTATATCCCCATATAACCCCTTTAAAGGGACCCTATTATTTGTCCTTGGACCCTTAGGGAAGTGAAGGTGTTAGCTCCAAAGGCTGAAACTTTCCAGTCTACGGCCAGGCCTTTTTATGCAACCCCTCTAACAATGAACCGCGCTCTGACGGAGCTCGTTTCGGGGGGGATTTTTGCACCCAGAACGAACTTACCCAAAGGGTCCAAAGTACCTATATGGTAGGTTAAGGGTTTAGGGTTTAGGGTTTAGGGGGTCCAAAGTACCTATATGGTACAAAAGTAGGGTTTCTGTAGTAGTAATTTCCCTTATGGTTTGGCCCCTAAACCCTAAACCCTAAACCCTTATGGTTTGGGTAAGTATACCCCATATGGGTACTTAGGACCCTTTGGGCTATTGGAGCTTGAGATGCAGAAATTCTTCGAATTGTGGGTTTAGGGTTTAGGGTTTAGGGGTTAGGGTTTAGGTGCTAATCCTGTACCCTAAAATCCTGCTGCAGTCTGGGTTGGAGAAGGGCCTTCAGGGGTCGGGGTCTGGGCTAGGGTTGCTGGCTTATAGGTGCAAAGAACAAGAAATTCTACGCCGGACATGTGTCGGCTGCGTATGTTCGAGTGAATAGCGCCAAGTGCAGTTGCAGGCACTGTGATTTTGGGACCTATAGCTACATATTCCTACTCGTCACCCACGCCTAGCTACAAATGAACCTCCGATGAGACCCCGGAAACCCCCAGGACTGAAGCAAGTGCACACTTTGGGCTTAGGTGCCAACATCCGTGTCATGGCAGCTAGCACCAAGCACTTTAATACAATTCGGGTACTTGGTCCTTTGGTAAGAGGACCTGGGACCCTAAACCCTGAACCCTAAACCCTAGGCCTTAAGACCTTAAGACCCTAAGACCCTAAACACTAAACAAATTCCCGGTGCTAGGGATCTGGACTTATAATGAGTTTGCTATTGTCCCGGCCCCCTTCCCCAAAAGGGTCCATGCAGGTTTAGTGTATACTTAGATGCCAAAAGGGCTCACATATGAGCTATACTCTAAACTCCAAGTTCCCCCCTTTTTAAGCTCTATACCAAATAATGCCCTATAAAACCCACTTTAATGAGTTTAGACTATGCCTCATATAAGTACTCTGGGCTACAAAGATATACTACATAGCTACGTGGCTCTCTGCAGTTCCAACATGGCCACCACTTTTCTTAGCGATTCGGAGGCCGACAGTCATTATACAATATTTGTTTACATCGATGGTTTAGGGTTAGTGTTTACATCGGTGTATGGGCCAGGTCTAAACCCTAAACCCTCGGTTGTGTACGTCTTGCGCACTGCAAGCGCGCAAAACCATCTACTCCCTTTGCGCCTCAACTACATTCAAAGCCTGAGACATTACCCTAAGACAAGGTTCGGGATTTAGGGTCTGGGGTCATTGCCCTACACCCTGAACCCTAACTCTCAATTGTGTGTCTGTGCGGGGCGGGGGGGGGGGTATACTATCCCAACTTGAGATGCTCATGATCTTATGCCTGAGTTCCCTCTGAGTCAGGCGGCCCGCCAGTCCCCCATCTTCAATCACGCAAAGCAAGATGCTTCATTTCATGGTTGCTGTAGGATTTACCTAGACCCCTACCCATTCATTGGGCAGTTGTGATTGCGGTAATTGGGCATTTGGACCCTTACGGAGTAGCCCGTAGCCCATGTCCCTGTTCAAAAGGGCATTGTACACAACATTTTGGTATCTTCGTTTTTTCAAGCAATCTCCGTAGAGTTCCTGGCCCTCAACAGCGGCACTGCTCAGTAGTCAGTAGTCGGCTTATCGAATGCCAAGGGCCCAAGTATCCAAATGTTACTGGACTAGGTACCGAAACGGAACCATTCTGCTTGTAGCATTGCGAACCTAGAGCTCTATCATGTGGCTAAGGGTTGGGTTTAGGGTTTAGGAACCCTAGTTTAGGGTTTAGGGTTATGGCCATAACTGGCAATGACTTTGTGGCTTAGCCAGCTTTCTGTATCTACCGCCATACAATTGCATGAGCACTCTGGGTGAATCCCTACTGCAATGTACTCCAGAGACCCATGTTCCGGTTCTACAGACTAGATCAACAGCAATATGATTTTCCAGGTAGCCTCTACCAAAACCACGATACAAGGAATTTCGAAAGTATTCCTAATTCCTGAGGCTTCTTTTCCATAATCGTAATGCAAGGAGTCTAGAACCACAATATTGGCAATTCTTTCGGCCCCTGCAGTGATAGTACATGGAATCCATGGAGATCTTTAATTGGGAATTAGTTAGGCCCCTATAGTAAAAGTACATGGATCAGAGGGCTCAAAGGTGAGGTAAAGGAAGGTGGGGTATAGGAAATAAGCCCCAATGTAGTAGAGTATCCTTCAACCCACCTACCTTCATCCCACCTTTTAACCCCCCTGAATGGAAGCCCTCGAGATTTTTCCCCTAAACCTGAGAGATTTTTCGCAAAGGCCTCAGAAACTGCAGGCGACTCGGAGCTCCAAACGCGTTGCAAACCCAGAAGCGGAGCAAGTACCTGGCTGTCGCTTTCTCAAAACTAGGGGTACTTTTGTGGAGGTCCTCATAGTCAGGACTATAGTATATTGGTGTCTATATCTCCCTAAGGGTCCAGGGACCCAAATGATGGGGGTTTAGGGCCAGCAATACTGTAATCTGAATGGTAGTTGGGGCCTAAAATCCTACTATTTGGGTTCTGGAACTCGTACGGTTTGGCTTAACCTGGGGACTTTGGGTCAATTATGCTTCTGGTGCCTCCCACATCTATGGACTGCACGTATGGAGAGCTTTTATTCAGAAGCTAACATTTCAAAAAAGCACTTGCGCTCATGAAGAAGAAGCTGTAGCCCATGTGGCAGTTGTTCAAAGTACCTGTCCCGCAATGACTATACGGTAGGTCCTCTTTTTTGGTTACGATCCCCATCTCGCGCAGCGTTTTGTCCAGCTCCCTTTGTTTCCAAGGACTTTTGTAACAACCCTAGAGCCTGAACCCTAAACCGTTTAAGTCCCTGCGAATTCCTGCGTTTCCGTAAATGACCCCCGTGTAACCCTGCACAAGTTCACCAGGACCTTCACAACAAACTTCCAAGTTGGGCAAGGAGGGCCTGTCGTTGAAGGCTCAGCAAGAGGATAATTCTAGAAACGATTCCCTAAAGCATACATAAAACGTATATAATAGGCTTTCAAAAGCTCCTAGGTTACAAACTCATAATAGGGGCCCATGATTTTAGAATTAGATTCTATTCAAACAATGCACCCAGCAAGAATCAGCAAGAACACAGTTGCCGGCACTGACGGGGGACAAAGACTTTTCGGAAGGCAAAGATCATGATTCCATGAAAGTTCTCGCACAAATCTTCTCGATGGCCTGGTACGGTAGGATTCCTGCAATGTATGTGAAATCGAAATTAAGCCTGGTCCTAGAACGCATTGACATTGTCGCCATTGTGACGTAAATGTAAAACTGCGGATCTTAGGAAAGCCTATGTCGCACAGGCCTTGACCGGCAAATGCTGCAGAACATCCAGGTAGTCAAATATTGAGAGGTTTTTGGTGTTCGCCGCAACCATATCATCATGAGACCGACTTGCCAAAAAACCTGAAAGCCTGGCGTTGCCTTCGCATATGGGCCTGCAAGCTCACCCGATCTGATTTGCAGGCCAACTCCGTGTAAATTGCTGGGGTTTGTGACTTCTATGCCAGATCTATGTAGGACAAAGGACACCCGACACAGCACAGGCGATACGTACATAGAATGCTACCAGTTGTGTACTTCGCAGACATGAGATACACAAGCCACTTAATCTTTCATGTTTGCGGATTTGCAGCCCTGAACGGAAGCAAAGTGCCACACAAACTTGAAAAATGCCCACCGCCTCACGGAACGCAGCAACAAATCTCGTCACGCTCTACTTACAACGAAGAATCTGTGAGTATCCATAGCCCACCATTACAACCACATAGTTCTCGAGAGGCTATGCCGACCCAACTGCAAATTATCAGCATGAGTTAGACATGCTGTTGTACACACTGTCAAAAAAGCCCCGCTATGGCTGCAAAGCTTGACGTCTTGCACCATGTAGTTTGCGCTAGACGTTGGAGAACAAGTTGTGACGTGAATGGTGTTACCCATCCATGGACGGTTAGCTGTCGATACTGTCGGCGGGTTGCTTTGAAGTCCCTATCTGGTCTCGCTAGACACCGCACATGTTTTCGGCGCACTCGATGGTGAACACAGACGTGCTGGCAATCTCCAGGTAATACCAACCTGTTTGCAAAGTCAGAACAACATTATTTTGGGGCTTCCAACTTTCACGTTTTCATTCACATGTGACAGGCTTGTGAGTAACGTGGTTGAGCACCCGGGAGCTTCTTTTGTGCTGCCGTACCCCCCGAAACAACAGGCAGCCAAGCCGGCGAAAGAGGAGATGCCACGTATGCCCATGGGTAATAACACAAATCGCATCTCTCAGGCTTACACTGGTGAACAACATGCATATTGCGGACAGCGAACTACTGACAGAATTTTGCCTGACCTGGCTGCACAACTGAAGTGCAGGCCACGCAGGCTGCGGCATAACTTTGACCATCATGTCTACGGTCTGACACGAAGTTAGGCGGGCGTGCGTGTAGCTATACGGACCCGAAACAACAAAGTCCAACCACTCAACACATGCAGAATAAAACCGTGATCTTTGGGTTTTTGCAACGAGGCAACGTGTGGACTGATGCAAGCCATGCTGGGGCCAATCTTGCTACATGGATGCGTCGCGGATGTGGGGATCTTGCTTGCATCCGAACGCGAAGACACCTGCCCATCAAATAATATCAACAATGAATACTGTTGTTCGGTGATATTTTTCGTGTGAATTACCACACCCAAAAAACATACAATGCTACACTCTAATGTTGCAAGCTGTTTTTGTCGATTACCCTCTATTGCGTCAAGTTCTGGGGAAATTATTCCGGCACAACAGATGTTTGAGGTACCCTCATCAATCTCAAGTTTTGGGGTCTGCACTAGTAAGTTCATAGGTTGGTAGACATAAAACATCTCGTTTTAAATAATAATTGCTCCTAATTCCTAAAACCTTATTATTGGCTTGGAAACACTGAAAACCTCATATGTCATTCTAATACTAGTACTATACTTATACTAGTACTAATACGTATACTAGTATTAATACCAATACGAATGCAACTATACCAGACCCACGAGCAATTTTGATTCAGGACGACATTAAAGAAAGTGCAACATTATATAGAGGGCTGGCATATCACCACCATAATATTGTTCAAAACACAAAGCCACAGTCGGATGACATGTCCTTGCAAGCTCATCACTCCCCCCAAATCAGGTTTAACCAGGTGTGGACGTACTGTACCAATACATTCTACAGAAATGCAAAGCATTCAGTAAATGTAAGCTTGTTCTCCTGCTACATCCGAATCGTTTTTGTTGCTGCACCTCAATACTCATTAGGGCTGTCTTCGTGTGAGCGGGGTGGGTTTTGAGAAATGCCTGCTTGATAGTGCGCGGTTACCCCAGCAACTTTCAAGCACGTCAATAAGCTTTTGGCATAGCAGGAGCTCAAGATTTCCATTGTGATCCTGCAGTTGTCCCCTCTGATGCTGGCAGCCCCTGAACTAAAAGTCGGTCAAAGAGGTCCAACAGGCCGTAAATCGCCGTAAATGGGATTCACAATAACGCGTATATAAAAGAGGGCATCCTTGCGCGGATATCTCTGTCCCGGCAAAAACCAAGATACAGCTTTTTAGAATTCAATGGCAGGCGGCTTCAGGGAGGTTCAAGTGTTGTTGACGGAACCGCAAGCAGGCGAAATGAGCTATAGTATAAGCTGCTAATATTCCGATTAAAGCAACCTATAGGCTCGGGGGGAGTTCCCGCACGCAACGTTCTTAGGGTTGTTGGAAAACCCTGTCTGAAGGACACGTTTCAGACTACATCGTGCTTGCCGTCGAGCTTCAAGGAAGCTTGCTCTGTAATAAAAATCAAGAACCAAAAGAACTAAAACACACACACAAAAAAAACAGCAATCATCAGTATTTGAGGATTCTTGGGAAAGAGGTCCTAATCTCCAGGAGTTACAGCGTATTGTTTTTTTTGGGTTGTGATTTATTTGTTTGTTGGTATGTTTTTCTTTGGTGTTTTTGATTGTTTTTTTTTGGTGGTTTTGGTTTGGATGTTTGGATTCGAGTGCTTTGGCTCAGGATCCTGAGCCTGGAGCCCTGAGCCTCAAACCCCTGAATCGTAAGCTGTAAACTCACGTACCAAGTGCATAGTATACTATGTAAAGAGAAAACAAACTGTGGAATTCAAACAATGCGCCAACTTGAACGAAACCTTCTCCATGAGAAGAGAGCTCAATCTCCAGCTGATTCTCTTGAATTTTTATTGGGTCAAAAGAAATACCTGAAAGGAACTGGAGCTTCCACTTCTCTCAAGTCAATTGTATCGCTCGTGTATATTTATTGTGGACAAAAAAGAGTTCTATTGTGTTCGTAGGAACAGAGGTCCGGTTCTACCGGTAGCGTAATTAGTTGTTGGTCCTTTTGGGCTTTATGAAAAGAAGTTTCCTACGGAATCTCATTCGCTACAATGTGGGTGAAGGGTAGTCCATATTTGGAAGGCTCCTTCTCTTTTATCTCGAATGTCTTGCGCGAACATCGGCATCATCTCAATACTGCCAATATTTTCTGTTCACAAATATGAATAATACTTAGAATATTCCAAAGGCTTCTGACAGACACTACATGCGTCTCAATTTTAAGGACGACGTCTCAAATCCTTGGCCCTGCACTTTGCCGAATTGAAGCCGTTACCAACTTGATTACGATTTGTCGGGAGAATCCTCACATTATCTTATAAGAATCCCTTGCTGAATTTGCTTCATATTGAAAAGAAGTCGCAAGTCCGGAGCTTCTTATTTCATGTTCACAAAAAGCCCCATTACATTGACTTGAAATAAACACCCTAAAACTTGTGCTTCAAATTTAAAAGAAGAATTCTCAAAGCCAAGCTTCTTGTTTTAGGCCATGGAAATCTGTTACTACATGTGTTGCAAAGTCTAAACAGAAGTTCTGGAAGCCTGGAGTCTTTCTGCTTTGTTTTTTTACGTATGAATCAACTACTACATGTATCTAAAATTCAAGGCGGAATTCGCAGTCTTGGGCTTCTTCTTTTCTTTACACAATTCCTGAGTAAATGTGTCGACAGTTTCAAAAGGAAGTGTCAACTATTTAGAGCATCACATCCATTCGGGACCGTGAGTTTTCTCAGTTGATAAAGAAGGTCAAGACTTGAGAATTCATATTTAGATTCTCAGGGTATTTGGTACGGAGTACATACGTAGCAAAATAAGGAGAGAAGAGCCCAAGATTTAAGAACTATTGTGTACTTTACATCTGTAACACATGTAGCAACTATAGGAAACATTCACAGTGAGATTCGTTTTCCTTAAGGAATGTGCACAGCCATAATGGGCTTGCTCCTTGGCATCAGTCATGCCAACATGTCAAAAGCATGGACCCACAACAGACCCATCTCTAGTAGTATTATTTAAACAGTTATGATGATAATACAAACAAGAAGTCTAAAGTAACACTGATGAACATCGTAGTATTATTTAAACAGTTATGATGATAATACAAACAAGAAGTCTAAAGTAACACTGATGAACATCAGAACAGCAATACTGGTAAGAGTAATGCCAATCGTAATAATAGGAATGCTCGTAATAAGTATAATCGTAAAAGTGCGTAATCAAAGATTAGTAATCACGATGATGACAACAACAATGCGTAATAATAATATCGGCAGGAAATATAGAAGTAATAGTAACAGTAGGAGTAGTAGTAACAACGAGGATAGTAATGATAATGCTAGGAAGAATGGCGAGGGTTGTGCTTGACATTGCTGAGCAATCTGCTTGGGCTGTTTCCGTGAGTAGCGAAAACTTCCAGACATTAGTCTTGCTCTTGGGGGCCTCAACAACAGTCATCCTCCAAAGGGTCCATCTAGCTATGTAGGGAATATATAGGGGCTACATAAGGGTTGTGTAGGGAATATACAGGGGTTATTTAGGGAATATGGGGGTTATGTAAGGTAGATATTGGGGCCCAAGAGTAGTTATATGAGAGACCCGTCGGGCTCTAAGCACCTTTGGTAGATGCTTCCATGGACAAGCCTGACCCCCGGGCTTCATGCAACCGGGCTATAGGTCCAAATGCTGCGCTTCCATTCAAACATGCACGACAAATGAGAACCAAATCCACGACTGCGCCAGCTCAAGAAAAGCAGCATGCCAAGAGGGGGTAGTTGCCCAAACCCTAAATCCTATACCCTAAACCCTAAATCTTAAAGTTTGACTTTGGTATTGCAGCCCAAGACTTTCAACCCTGGATGATTGAGAGGGACTACAAGTCAGCATGGAAGCATCCGTGAACACTCATTAACAGCTGGAAGATATTCATAAAATAGATAAACTAATCGGTATATATATATATACATACATATATATATATAAATCGCCCCTCATGTGGCCCCTATTATAGACTGCTAATGGCATCCCTTAACTGGTACCCGAACCCTAACCCTTAACTGTGGGTTATGCGGAGGTTTCTCTGTTTGCGGTTCCCACGATGGGTTTGATTCTATTGTGTTCAGGGTCTAAGGTATGGGCCGTGGCCTAAATTGCTTTTCCAAAATAGGCACAATCTAGACCCATATTCTGTGGAAGTTAATCAAGAACCATAGTCTTCCCTTATAAAAAAAAACCCGAAATACCTGGACAATACAGCCCAAGCCATACAACGAATCTTGTCTCGATCATCTGGCAACTCGAGGCCCTAAACCCGCTTTAGTCAAGGTTTAGTGTTGAGGGCTTAGGGTTTAAGGGTTCAGGGTTTAAAGTTTAGGGTTTAGGGTTAGGGGATATACTACCCCAAGCCTAACCCCTAAACCCTCAACCCTAAAACCCTAAACCCTAAAACCCCTAAACCCTAAAACCCTGAACCCTAAAACCCTAAACCGTATGTTTAGGGGTTTGGGTTTGGGGGTTTAGAGAGCTTCAGGCTTGAGGAAGCTTCAGGCTTCAGCCGATGATGCCGGAAGGTAGTTTGCCGCAAACATATGGTGATTTCCCAAAATTAGGAGTACCTCTTTGGGGGTCCCCATCATAAGGAATATAGTATATTGGGGTGCATATTGGGGTCCCCTTATTAAGGGAAACTCCCATATGAGCCAGCATAGAACCCTTCATGAACCCTGAGCCGTAGTTTTCTAGCCAGAACATTCCTAGGAGGAAATCTTGTACCACTTTGGCCGGCCGGTAACACAGCGATTCCTGGGGCATGGGGGGAAACAGGTGTTGCAAGAGTCCAAGTAACAAATTAAAAGAGGACTTCTCAAACCTAGCCCCCGTACAAACATTCTCAGAGCACTCAACTTTTGGTGTACTTGCACTGTGAGGCTACCAAATGAGCGTAGGGTCTACTACCATAATCATCGATTCCGGGCAAGTAAGAGGTTTCGATAAGGCCGCCACTCTTGGGAACAGCATGTTGACCCTTATCCTTTTTTTGGTAGCCGTTCTAGTTCAGGGATTGAGAGACAACGAACATATCATACAGTTTGGAGGCTGTACAAATTCGGGGCAAACTTTGGGGAAGTAGGTGATTATTAGGTACGTGGACCCTTAGGGAAGCCCGGTTTCTCTTGTAGAATGCAGGAGCATGGGACAAAACAACTCTCGAAATTGGAGGACTTGCAGAGAGTAAGAAAGTCCCACCATCTGTACCGGTTCCAAGTACTGAATACAGGAGTTGTCCCAAAATTAGGGATACCCTTCTAGGGCCTTTAAGGGGTCCCCATAATAACGATTATGGTATCATGAGGTCAATATTGGGTCCCAAGTGAGGAAGCTATACTATAAACCTGCACAATAGCAGCAGCAACAACGGCAGCAGCAACAGCAGCAGCACCAACAACAGCAACAACAACAACAACAGCAACAACAACAACAACAACAACAAACCAACAACACTGACGACAACAACGACAACAACAACGACAACAACGACAGCCACACCAACACCAACGACACCACCACCACCACCACCACCACCACCACCACCACCACCAACAACAACAACAACAACAACACCATCAACATCATCAACAACAACATCATCAACATCATCAACAACA
>CAJNIZ010041935.1:27572-46109 GCA_905231905.1 Symbiodinium pilosum | reverse complement strand
GTTCTCCTCATTTTTCTATGTATCACTTCTTGATGAAATATGCTTTGCATCTAAATACCTAATCTGATGTCTTTGGCTTCTTTCTCTCTTTATAAGCCCCTTATAACGAACATTCTCATGGTCTCCAGTAGATGTACTATTCTGAATAAATGCCAATTGCAGCCGAAATTAGAGACACATGTGCGCCGGAATTATGTAGAGAAAAGAAGAAGCCCAAGACTTGAGAACTCAACTTTACTTAAATTTGAGGTACCTGTAGTATCTTGGCTGATACAGATAAGTATACACAAAATATGCTACTTCAAAAACCCAGGCCCCACAGCGCACCGCCCTCTACATATAATATATATGGTAGTTTCCCAAAATTAGGGACCCCAAGGTAAACCCCAATATACTCATTGGGACCCCCAAAAAGGGTTCCCCTAATCTTGGGAAAACCGGCTATATATGTATGTATAGAGTCATAGTTATGTGTATATGAAAGGAGATGCATATACCTATAACCCTTTTTCCAGGGACCCACCTTAGGTCTTAGGTTCAAACCATGGACCCCTAGTATGGGACCTTAACCCTGGGATCCGGTTATACCCACTACTATATGCCCTATGTGGGCGCTTAAGGGTCCCTAGGATCCGCCTACAAGGTCTAAGGGCCCATATTAAGGGCCGATACCCAAAACCTTAAACCCTAAAACCCTAAAACCCTACACCCTGAAACCCTAAAACCCTACACCCTGAAACCCTAAAACCCTAAACGGTAAAACCCTAAAATCCTAAAACCCGAAAATCCTAAAACCCTAAAAACCTAAAATTCTAAAATCCTAAACCCTAAACCCTAGAACCCGAAAACCCAAGGAACTTGAGGCTATGGCCTGGCCTCCTGCGGGTTATCTGGCGACACGGAGCCTGGGCCACACGGGCAAAACACGCGCTTTTAGGGTTAAAGGTTTGCGGTTTAGGGTTTAGGGATTTGGGTGTAGAGTTTAGGGATTAGGGTTTAGGAATTAGGGTTTAGGGTTCAGGGCTTAGGGTTATAGTCCCACTTAAGTAGATGGAATATGGGGTATATGCGGATCTTGTTATAATATGCCCAAAGACATATTCTCTCCACTTCAGGGGGACTATAGGGGTTTAGGGGTTTGGGGCTCAAGTTGTTTTGCTTTACCCTTTTTCTGTCTGCAGGAAGGGCTTAGCTGAGATGGGTTGAAGGTTTAGGGCATATTAGGGTTTAGGGTTTATGGTTATAGGTTAGGAGGTCCCCCGACCCAGTAATAGTGACTATAAGGGATAATAGGGATTTGTTAGGGTCCTCTTATATCCCTCTTATATGACTATTACAGGGTGGGAGTCCTCCTAACATATAGAGCTTATGATGTTTCTATGGCCCATAGCATATACAAATAGGGTTCAGGACATTCATAATGGGGTTTACGGGGCTCATGGTGTTTACAGGATCTATGGGGTTTACAGGTTTACAGAGGTCATGGTGCTTACAGAGTTTCTGGAACTTACAGGCTTATAATCCCAAAACGCTAAACCCTAAACCGCGTGTATAGGTCGCATCCCCAATGTATGTACAATAAACGCCTTTTGACGAGTTTAGGGGTCTTGGGTCATATGAGCTATGGTCTAAACTCTTTATAAGGGGTTATACAGGGAAGTATTGTAGGGCTCATCAAGGGGGATACTTGGAGTTGACACTATACCTCATATAGTATTTAGTTACTCTTGAATTCTCGATAAGGCTTGGGGCATGCGATTTGTATTGTCCATAGGGTTTAGGGTCTGGCATGCATGTGGTTTATATGTTTGCGGTCTAGGATTTAGGGTTTGGGGTCTCAAGGTTTATAGCCTAAACCCCGAACCCTAAACGCTAAACCCCAGACCCTACACCCTAAACCCCAAACCCTAAACCTAAAATCTACACGCTAAACCCCAAACCCTAAACTCTACACCCTATATGAACCATCAGGTTTAGGGCTCTTAGGGTCTGCCAGCTTTCAAAGTTTGCCGGATGTTGAGCTATAGGGCTTCCCGAACATGGAAAACTGAGTCCTACATCTCAGACCGCAGACCTGAAGCCCCAAAATCTGAACCCTAAACACGGTAGAATCCCAAAGCCTGATAGACCCTCAGTCCAATATGCCCTAAGCTCCTACACCTTACACACCCAAAATGTTAACACTTGGGAATCAGTAGGAACGTAGAATGATATACGCCCTACTCCTGTCGATACAACAACCCCTGCCTTGCCTTAGTATACTTTAGCACCATGATTCCCCTGGTATAAGGCACTTCGAGCCATGGAACCACCCCCAACAATCCCTATGAACCTATTATAACCTTAACCCCAAACTCTAAATCCTAAATATCTCTGTGAACCTGCAACCACATATATATATACACACCTTATATCCCTAGAACCTCGACACACGGATCTTAGGGTCATGCAGGATGTGTGGCATCACCGTGCCGATCCCTAAACGCCTAAGCCCTGAGTTTAAAGTTAAGAGTTAAGCCCTATATATCCTAAGTCCTAAGCACTAAGCCCTAAACCCTAAGCCCTGAATTTAGAGTTAAGCCCTGTATATCCTAAGTCCTAAACACTAAACCCTAAACCCTAATTATTACAGACTAGCTCAGGCCTGGCAGAGGCTATGGGACTATCGCTTCTGATGCGGGCGTATAACTATATGCGCGGTTGATGGGCCTATGGAATGTACAGGGTTTATGACAATCAAGAAGGTTTAGCATCGAATAAAGCTTAAATAAGGTCTAGGGCTTAATAAGATTTAGGGTTCACAGGGTTTAGGAATTCTGTACGGGGTTTAATTACGGGGGCATTACCTAAAAACAAGTTCCCACCACGGCAGGGCAAAGCAGTGGCAAGTGAAGTGGTAGTTTCAAAGGCCACGACTTACTGGCCCTTTCTTAGCGAGGAATGAAGGAATGGATCCGTATAGTAGTCACTAAACAACGCATTATAGTAGTTTCCATTGTCTTTTCTATACCTTCATTCCCAGCTAACCAAAGGCACGCTGAAGCCTGCATGCACATCTCTTGAACCACACCTGGAAGTTTCAGATCACTACAAACTGTCATGTACCTTGAACAGAAAAAGAACCTCTGCCTGTGTACTGTAAACCCTGACACAACCCTAAACCCTGACCATAAACATTGCTTTCAGTGGAACAAACTCTGAACCCTAAGCCTTGCCTAAGCCTTGCTTCCAGTAGACAAGTCTCAAACCCTAAGGCCCAAAGCCCTAAACCTAAAAGTCCTACCTGAGGAGGTCCCAGGTTCTTCTATGATCTAAAGCTCATGGGCTCCCCCGGCTAGCCCCTAAACCCTAAACCCATAGCCTCCCGAGGTTCCACCTTCATTAAGCTTCATTTTTCAAATAGCTACAGCCAATTAAGCTGGAAATTAAGGGGGAACCTACGGGGGAAGTATGGCCGGGGAAAAGTAGGGAACCCAGGAAAATCCTACACTGAAACTTGAATCGGGTCAGAACTACCCAGAAAGGAACACCTTTGATTTCTGGGCCCTGGCGTTTAAAATCCATTGGGCGGTCCTCGAATAACCACCTGCGCTGAGATTCCGTTAGAGCTCTTAGAGTCTTAGGGCTTACCGGGACCCCCGAAGTATGTAGAATACTGCCCTTTTTGAGTTTTCGGGTTTTGGGGCCTCTTGTTTACGTATTCTTGAAGTCCAGGTAGGGTAGATAACAGAAGCAGAATTTGATTGTGGACAATCAAATTTCTTCAACAGATACGGGACTTGGCGCAATTCACAATTCCAAAAATAGACGAAATCTGTACAAGGACCCATATTGTAACAGGAACCTCACTATAGGCGCGCGTATTACCAACACCCCCAATACATTTATGGGAACGCAGTGCTAGTACTGGCTACCAGTTGCATCTGAACTCCCCAGTAACATGGGAATACGCACCCTAACCCTAAACCCTCAAACCATTGGCCCTAAACCCTAAACTCACTCATCCTCAACCCATTGGAGCCCTAAACCAACTGGCTTTATTGGGAACCGTGGACTCGAAGAACCCGAATCAGGGGGACCTGAATTCCCAATAACTAATTCTGGACTCTAGAGTTAATACAATATTCGGTGGGAGGCATTGAGCTGATACGGTGGACACGCGCAACTACGCATCATCTTCCCTATCCTCTGATTTCTATACCGTAAGACTCTTTTGTCCGCTGAGTAGAAGGAGGCTACTCTCAGGTCACTCAAGTCCAGAGAAAGACACATTTTGGGCTTAGATTAGGGCTTGTCACTTATGAGTTTTAAAGATTAGGGTTTGGGGCTTAGCTTTTTTTCTTTGGGGTGAGGGGGGGGGGGGGGCTTAGGGCTTCCGTGCCGCTAAAGCATGATATCAGCCACTCTGGCATCTGCAGAAAGTGTATCCTAACCAAAAACACTGGTTCCTTGTAGGGAAACCATGAGAATCATGACTTGATGTTCTCTGTTGGGGACTAGCAAAAGCATGCTTGAATGCTCCTTCATGGTGCTCCTTCATGGATGGTATGAAAACACTTTGAAAACCATGACTTATGTCCCTTGTTGGGATGTAGTACTCCGTGACTAAGGAAAGCAAATAGCGTCAGTTCTAGATTTGTTCTTTTGGGATTAACCCTTTCCTGAGCATGCCGTCATGCATGTCAGGGTTAGGGACTCAACTCAAAACCACCAAATCCCTAGCACTGGTCCAAAAAGACGCTAAACAACAGCTTAGCCGTTAGCACATCTTTTAGTAAAACATCCACAAGCCCTCCCCCTAAGCCCACCTAGAGTAAACTTGACAATTAAAAAGCAGTAAATATGTGAAAAGATTCTGTACAAAACAATTTTTCACGGGTACTTCAAGCAAAACTCTACGCCTTACCCCTGAAAATGTCCAAAAACACTTGCTGAACGAATCCCTAAACCCTAAACCCAAAATCCCTAAACCCCTAATCCCTAAACCCAAGCTGGGCCCGCGACCGAAAGACCTGGTGGGGCCTCCAACCTGACAATTTTCTCTCTTCCCCAGCAACCAGGGCTAAAAAA
Source organism: Symbiodinium pilosum (assembly GCA_905231905.1). NCBI lineage: Eukaryota > Dinophyceae > Suessiales > Symbiodiniaceae > Symbiodinium > Symbiodinium pilosum. The sequence goes on along the minus strand of CAJNIZ010041935.1, from coordinate 41,039 downwards.
GTTAGGGTCTAAGGCTTAGGGTATAGAGACCCAACAAGGAAGCCCAAAAGGGTTTAAGTTCTTCTATTGGCTAAGTAAGTTTAGGAAAAGAAGAACCAAGGGATGCTGGTTAGGCCATGGCCATTCAGACCTCGGGTTTAGGGTCTACGGGTTTAGGGGGTTTAGGGTTGAGTGGTTGAGGGTTAAGGGTTGAGGGTTTAGGGTTGAATAGCCCAACGTAGAGAATATTTACAGACTTCTGGGCCCAATGTCGGTCTTATTTGCATGCTTGGATCCCTACGGAAAAAAAACAGAGTATAAGCATGTTTGGGGTAGGGCCCTTGGGGGATATCCCGACCTTTTCACGTTTGGTTATGGAGGGGACTTAGTGGAATATTTCCTCTATATATATATATATATTTGTTTTTTGCGTATGTGCTTGCTGCTGTCCTCACATTTTCTGAAACAAAGGGGGCTCTAGGTACACGTGTCAAGGTTTAGGGCTTGAGAATTAATGTTTACAATAGGGTTTGGGATTCAGGCGCTTGGGTTCAGGGTTGAAGGCTTCGGGTGGTTTGAGGAGCAGTAGAGAAGCCAATATGAGCATTATGCTTGGGAGGACATATAGGTAAGCAGGCCCCTAGGAACCCAAGAAATGAAAGCATACGATCTGCTGGAAAAAAAAGGTTCCCTTTACGGGTTGCATAGTCGCGTACTGCTTGTGGTGGAAAATTCACATGATTAAAAAAACGGTATCTTAGTTGCACCAACCAATTACGTATAATAAGGACCCAATCACTAACATATGACTATAATATGCGGGAGCTTGAACGCGCATGGCTTTTTGCAGCCCCTTGAAAAAACCGTCAACCCTAAACCGCCTAAACCCTCAAAAAAGCTGGGGTTTTCAACGAGATCCTGGCTGTTACTAGGTGATGGAGGAATACATCACTCAGTTAGGGTTTAGGATCCCCAGCAATGCAGCTTTTCATGTGCCTTTCCATTCCTCTACTTGCTACTGACAACCACACAGTCTTCCAAGCATCCACTCCTCCACTGCAGTCAAGTTCTTAACCCGACACCCTCAGCCCTACCCTAGGGATATATTTCTACAAATAGGGTTTAGGGTTTAGAGATCCAAGTATACAAATAAAGCCTATAAACCCTGAAGTGCCCTAAACCCTAAAAACCACCTACATTGGGCCCTAAAGTTTGTCCTACATTGGGCTATGAGGATCCCGAGTATAAGATCTGAAGCCTGACTTTGAGCGGAAAGTTTAGGGATTTAGGGGCTTAGGCTTTTAGGGATTAGGGCTTAGGGTTTAGGAGTTTAGGGGTTACGGTTTAGGAGTTTAGGGGATTAGGGTTTAGGGGAGAGTCCTGAACCCAAAGCCCTAAGCCCTCACGGAACTTCGGACTGGCGCTTTGTGCTAGGTCTTGCGCCTTAAGCTTTGGGATCTGGGGATCTCCCAACATTAGGGGTTGCTATTGGGGTTCCACCATAATCAGGATGACGGTGTTTAAGGGTCTATCTTGGAGTCCCCCTATTGAGGGAAATTACCATTTAGGATCATTTAGGTATTCGGAGGTGTTTACGCTCTAGGGCCTAAGAAAGGTTTAGGGTATGGGGATTGGGGTTCAAGGTTTGGGGTGGTCAGCTGATGGCCTAAGTTATTCGAATCGCGGAGCAGCCGCAGGTTCGGACCCCAGAGGCCAAAACCAAACCCTTACCCCCAAAAGGGTTTAGGGTTTAGGGTCTAGGAGTTTAGGGTTTAGGGTTTTGTTTGTATACTTGGATCTGTAAACCCTGCAGACCTGAGCCCTAACCTCCCTAAACCGCTACCTAGTCCTAAACGAAACCCTGAAACCCTCACCAGCGAGCCTTCTGGAAAGAATTGCCATGGCCTCAGCTCAGGGGTAGAAAGATTAAGGTTTAGGGCTTAGGGTTTAGGATTTTTGTGCTCCAAAATTGAGGCGCCCGCTGGGCGGCGTCCCCACAACTGGGCTTAGGCTTATTGCAGTTTAGGGTTTCTGTAGGTTCCTTAGACCTATAATAAAGATTTCAATTTCCTTAGGGTTATACTATAGTAAAACTTAAAAGTTACTCGTAAGGACAGTACAGCTTTAGGGTTAAGAGACACTCCAAGTACTCAATAATTAGGTACTTGGCTTTTGGGTAATAGTAATTATAGTACAGGTATGGGGGAAGTATATGAATATTAGGTACTTGGACCCTTAGGGTTTTGTCAGCACTGAGAGCCAAGACAAATTATTGACGTAAAGTCCAGTGTTCTATATTACATTACGTGAAGGTGTTCGCGTATGTCCGTGCCTGAGCATGATATCTGCATGGCAGCCCTACCCTAAACCCTAAACCCTAAACACCCTAAACCCTAACATCTTCAGAATCTTGAGTGGCTCAACCGCCGATCTCTAACACCATCTGCAGGCTTCTCAGCTTCTTTTGTAGCCCTCCTCATTTGAGATACATAGGGGTTTCCCAAAATTAGGGGTACCTTTTTGGGGTTCCCTATAATAAGGACTATAGTATATTGGGGTCTATATTGGGGTCTTCTTATTTAGGGAACTTACCACATGCTGAACCCTACACCCTGAACCCAAGATAGTCCATTACTGAGTGCTTGGCGCAATGAACACGTGCAGCCAGAGGCAACCCTAGGCTTTGGAGTTTGGGGTTTTAGGGCGTAGCGCTTAGGGGTTTAAGTTGTAGTCTTTGGGGTTTAGGGTGTAGGGTCATTCTTAGGGTCTAGGGTTTAGGGGCTAATTCATGCAGGCTTGCATGGACCCCCGCTCAGTGTATAGGCCCCCACGAGGTAAGGAGCGTATTAGGGGTCATTGGGGGGCCAGTAAGGCCAATTGGGACTCAATAGGGCTTATCAGGCCTTGATAGCTTTGCGGGTGCATGTTGGGGAGGGGGGCTCCTGTCATGATTGTTTTCGAGCTTGGGCTTCAGTTTGTTTGACCCAAAGGGTCCAGGTACCTGCGTAACAAATGCTTTGGGGCAAAATGGGCTCATAATTGAAATTGTTGCTTCGGTAGAGTTCAAGATTAAGCGGAGGACGGCGAAAGCAACTGTAAATGTTTAGGGCTTAGTGTTGAGGGTTGAAGGGGGGGCCTAAATTCTGAACTTATTGAACATGTCTTGCGAGTTGCAACTCCGCCCATTACTCGTTTGAATCCTGTAGGCAACGGCTGCGTTGCGGCGACATTGCTTCGCAGATCTACGGCATAAGAGGCATAGGCTAGTCAGAGCTCAACTGATCCTAAACCCTAAACAGTGGACAAACTTGCAACTGCCTACTATATACACCCAAATACTACAAAGCTTACTACATGGATTCCGTTCAGAAACAGACCTGCGTGGAATTTTACAAGCCGGCCTGTTGGGCTTGCTTGCAAGTACATGCCGATTGGATCGTGGACCTCACCCCCCCGCCCGGGCTTGTGTGACCTAATCCTGATATTAATCTCAAAGTGAGGTTTTAGACTGCGGGGGTGGGGTAGGGCCGAACCTTACTTGGAGGGTCATGAGGACGTAGTAAGTAAGTTAATAACCCCTAAGCCATACGGTAACCCCAATTATCCCCATTATTGACCTGCTCACTGATTAATTCCCCATGACCCTAAACCTAAACAATGTAGTAGTTTCAATTTTCTTTTCCGTTATTAACCTACTTACAGACCCCTCAAATCACAGAAAGGGACGCCCTGATGGCCCCAGTGTTGCGTGCATGGCAAATACTATGAGTCTGTGGCGTTGTCCTTGTAAGCTGTAAAGCTTCAAAATGGGCTTTCTTAGTTCAATCTGTTCGATTTTATCAAATATAGTATGGTATAGGATTTTAAGGGAGCATGGAGAGGTCTCTTTCAGGCTTGGCTAAGAAAACCTTTATGAGAATTGTAGGAAAGCTTTGTGGAGGTGGAGGAGCCATTAGACGGCCCTTAGGGGGCTTGGGGCTTGGGGGAGGGAACTTGGATTTTTGTGATCCAGACAGCCTTGTTGAAAGCTGCTGGGTCCGATGTGATTATCTCAGCTTCCGTCAAAGTCTCAGAGGCTCCATGTATAGCTATATGAGCCACTGCCTGAAACTCCCAGCATCCCCCTTAAGAAGCGCTATAATATTCCCCTACATAATCCCCTCTAGAACCCCCTTTAAGGAGTTTAGAGTAAGGCTCATATGGTAGAGGCGTGGGCCTGAAAGTAGCTGTTGAATGGAAATCCCTTTGGCCCTAAGTATATGTACCACACACCTAGCCCTTCCATTTATCTTCTTTCCTACCCTGAATGCCCACTATTAGGCACTGAATCCACCTATTGAAGGGCTTCCTAAACCCTATTAAACCCTAATAAAACCCTATATGCCCTAAGCCGCAAACCCTGAACCGTAAACCCTAAACTCCAAATCCTAAACCCTAAATGCCTGGACCTCTTGGGTGTGAGCCCAACGTCATGGTGCTAGCTCCGTCGGAGACGCAAGGCAAGAACAACGCAACAAAAGATCGGCGTTAGGGTTTAGGGCTTATACCCTGCCAGGGCCTAAATAGTTGGGCTTGAGACCTCACGTGCTATAAACTCAATGGTTTTGGCACCTAAAACCTGATCATTTGGGTACCTGGACTCTTTTAATGCGGGTTGCACAAGCCTGTAGAGTTTAGGGTTTAGGGGTTTCCATGATCAGGGGGCCCCAGTATAGACCGCCACATGCTATAAACCATGTTACGGGGACTCCTAACAAGAGGCCGCTACTTCTGAAAACTCGAATATGCTCAGGATTTAACAGCAGCCAGGCGAATTCTCTCAGAATTGCAGGGGCCCTCGCCACGCCGCAAATGGCGGGTCCACAAGTGACCTAGAATTTACGACAACTCCCTTCACACCATTTTCTGTTGTGGCAGGTGTGTGGGTAGCTAGGTTGACATCTTGTTGCTGAATACTGGCTTCGAGCAGCCGAAGCTTAGTAGCAAACACCGCTGCGAACGATTCAGAAAACCGTCTTCCAAAGACTTGAGCTGAGAAACTCCTTTCTCAGAGCCAAGCTTTCTCTGAGTTCTTTGACTAATTCCAACCGTTCATTGCGGCAGCAGCAACAGCGTCGACGGCAGGAGCAGGATGATGATGATGATGATGATGATGAAATAGAAGAAGATCAGAAACTTTCATAGCAAGATTACTAATTGTGAATGCAAGATAGGAGCACACCTAGACGCAGCCATATTCTTTTCATGCAGGGGGGCTGCTTTGACCCATCTGCCTACAACTTTCAGACTGCTAACTGATGCAAGGCCTACGGGAAACCGCCCTCCGAACAGCTACCCACCCTGAACGCATGCACTCGATATGCAAAATAGGGGAACCCCAATATACTAGAATCCTTTATAGGGACTGCCAGAAAGGTACCCCTAATTTAGGGAGACCCACATATACATCACACAGTTCTGCTCAACACCTAGCTCTTGAGACTCTGGCGCACACGGCATACAGGGTTGTTCCCGCAACGTGCGCCACGGAAGGCACGTGCATGACGTTGAGCCTGGATGCTTGGATGTTATGGCAGGGGAAATTTGGTAGTTTTCCTCAAAAAAAAGAAAGGGATCCTGATATAGAGCCGAAAATACTATAATCCTTATTACTATAGGGACCCCCAGAAAGGTACCCCTAATTTTGGAGAATTTTCTTTGTTTGTTGTTGTTGGGAGTCACGGGGTAGGGTTGAGTTGACGGTGCCAAGTTCGGGCTCTGACTGTTGGAGCTTCTGTTCAGGAGTGGACCCTAGCCCTACACCCAGAACCACCCTAAACCTGTAAACCCTAGATCCTCAAATCCTAGAATCCCTTGACCACATTGCTCTACTATCCACGGCCAAGAGCGGAGCACACACCGCACATGCAGCTCGACCCCAGCTGACCCAAACTCTCGGATGGGCGACGCGGAGGCCCAAAGCTATCCGAAAGGGCTTTATAGTACATCATGTTTTGTAACCCTAAGGGTCCAAGTACCTAATAATCATATACTTGCCCAAAACCTGTACTATAATGACTATTAGCCAAAACCCAAGTACCTAATCATTGGGTACATGGACCCTCTGGGTAATTTATAGGGACTGTTCTAGAATAGATTGTTCAGGCCTCCTCCAGTCATGTAGAGGCCGGAACGATTTGAAAATCAAGCCGGGCTTCGGGGGACATGTAAATAAAACCGGGTTCGGGGGAGATGTGACGTGCTAGACTACACTTCTATCGGGGCTTTGCGGACACAAGTGGGACAACTCTTCAGCACAATCAGGTCGCATCCTCCAACAACTGACATGAAATCAAATGTAGCTTCTTCCAACCCTACACCCTAAACCCTAAACCCTACACCCTAAAGTGTAAAGCCTAAACCCTAAACCTTGGCCCCTTTCGCGATTCCAGGTAATTCCTGGGCTTGGTGGCAGGGAGAATGCTACAATGTATCTCGGCGTTCTCTTTGATTCCTGACCCGATTAGGGTTTTGGGTTTAGGGCCTAACCCTGGGCGTCGAATTTAAAACTAATACCTACTTTGGACCCTTTAAAACCTATGAATAGCACCTACTTTAGGCTATCTGTATGCCCGGGCCATCCGCTCACATTACCTGTCGCCAGAAACACTTCTCCCATATGTCGGGGAGCCCTTTGCCCGCGCCAACCCTAACCAAGACCCCTGATTAGTAAACCCCTTCCCCTGATTAGGGGTTATAATAGGGATGCTAATATTAAGGCCCTAAAAAGGAGAGGGTTTATGAATCAGGGGTCGACATTTTATCCAAGGCTTTAGGCGTTTAAGGATGCAAGGTTTAGCTGAAACAAAAACTCTGGATCCGGGCACAACATTATGCTTAGATTGTCGGGTATTAGGTAACCCCAGACCTACTGTAAGTCTGCGTGATTATGACCCAGCACTAACTGTAGTTCTACCGCGGTCATAACCATGCTGGAGCGCATAGGGGGACTCTAAAAACCACTACGAGTACGCTATAACAACCCTGAACCTCCAAGTGAGCCCTAGACCCCAAACACTAAATCCTGAGGAACTTAAAGCAAGTTACCATCATATGGGTATGTAGAAAGTTATAAAGTTTCCGGATAATAGTATCTTAATTTAAGTTCCTTCACAGCAACCCAGCCAAAGCACTCTGAGTGTCAGGCAGCAACACCTCTGCCAACGCTGGCAGCGCACTCCACAGGGAGAGTTGGAACGGCCCACCTGGCTGACATACTGCGGATTTAGGGTTTAGGATTTAGGATTTTCTGCGTCACCCCAAGTACCTTATGCCTTGGAAATTATGCTGTTGCAGTATAAGAAGGTCATGCAGGATTCTGTATCAAAGATGGAATCTAGGGTTTTGGTTTGGGGCCCAATTGCGCAGAAACACCCAAGATTCCCTGGATCGTTTGATGGACCTTCTCCAAGAGGTACGGTCCCTTACCGTCAAGCTTTGTCCCTATACCCAAACCCTATCAGTTAGGAAGTACATATAACTGAAATTACAGTACGCCTGGCTTACAGACGACCAGTTGGAGGGAACCCTAAACCCCAAACCCTGAATCCACAACATATGGTTGCAAGCCAAGTTAGCAAGTAGATACGAAACCCCAACGAAGCTAAAATTCAAAGCCCGAATTCAAAGCCCCAAGCTCTCAGCCTTAGGCTCTGAACACGAATCCTTACACTGTGATCCTGAAGCCCTAGACGTAGATCCTACTTGACTGTTCATTGGACTTGGTAACCGCTCACAACTAAGGCTATGACCATACTTACAAGTGGGGTAACGTCTATAAGGCCAATTCGCAGGGTTATCATAAGTAGGGTTGAAGACCCAGTTATGAGTAGCTACTACCCTAAACCCTTCCAACTGGGCGGCCACCGAAAGGAGACAGCCGAAGCAGCGCCGCAGAGCCAACTTCCGGGTGAAGTACCTGCATGGTTTCGGGGGTAGGGATTTAAGGTTCAGGGTTTAGAGGATTTGGTTCTAGAGATGGAGCTGGTGTTTAGGTATTATGGCCTAGGGTGTGGTTTGGGTTTAGGGTTTGGGATTTAGGGTTCGGGAATCAAGGTTTTCAGGATTGGGGTTTGGGGATCAGGGTTGAATGGCATAGCTTGGGTCTGCGGGTTAGGGTTGGATCAAGGATCAGGGTTTGGGGTTTAGGATCTATGGACTTTACCGTCTGCCTGCTGGGGATTAGGATTTAGCATTCAGGGTTTAGGGATTTGGGCTTTAGTACAGGTTGAGGGTTGGGGGTTTAGAGATTGTCATTTAGGGAGTTTTAGATCAGGGTTTTGGGGGATTACGGGTTTGGGTTTGGGAATTTTGGGAGTCCGGGTTCCGGGCGTAGGGTTACTGGTCAGTGCCTACTTCATAGTAACGCTGTGGCTCTGCAAGTAGAGACATTCAGTAGGTGTCTAACTTTCACAGCATAACCACCAGGTACTGCTGAACAAACTCTCTTAATGTCCTCTTAAACGCTCACGTGTGCTCCACTCAAGTGGAATGGTCAAATCCTAAACCCTGAAGCCTGATTAGCTGATTAGCTAGCCTGAAACCTAACTACCTAGACTCCCCGAATACCCTCCACCCACAGACCCTCAACCCTAAACCATAAAGCCGCCAGAGCCATTGATCGTCAGTCCATCCCTGCTTCCGAGACGGAAGGGTATTTCCCAAATTTAGGGGAGTTTAGGGTTTAGGGATTGATACTCCTTATATTGGCAAAACCTACTTGGAGGGTCATGGGGACTTAGTAAGTAGGTTAATCATTGGGAGAATTGGGGTTGTTATGCGGCTTTTATTGACTTACCTACTAACTTTCCACGAACCTGTAAGTAGACCCTCTAAAGCCCCTATAATCTCTGGGAGAATATTGAAAGCATCACAGAGTGTCTTTACGGATACTATGTGTGAGATAGGCCACGCAATCTGGTAGATTGTCCTAGTTAGAGCCCTCCTCTGTACCCGGAATAGCAGGCGCCGCTTTCTACTAGCGACCCTCCTAAACAGAAAACATATTTTCGACGACCTCTCCCCCCTCCCCCCGAGGGATAAAGAATTGTGATGCTGCCGCTCTTCTCGAACTCTATAGGAGCGAGACCCAGAGCTTGAAACCCCTCCATAATAATCATAATAGTAATAGGAATAAAAAATAGCAATGGAAATGAACTAATGCACCTGCTTCTGGGGAGGGAAGCCGTTGAGGCCATTTCTAGATTCGGGGTTCCAGCTTGCAGCTTGGGGCACCTGAAGCGTGTAGCCCATGGTGTAGTAGTTCGCCGCATACCTGGCAAGATTTCACACTTGCCTTCTAAGGTTGTAACCATGGGCCCCTAGTATGGGCCCTTGACCCTGGATCCTTCTATACCTACTATATATTCTATATATGTACCCTTAAGGGTCCCTAGAATCCCCTTAAAAGGCCTAAGGGCCCATATTAGGGGCCCATACTTCTAACCTTAGATGCCTATAATGCCAGGGTTCTGCCTAAGACACCCTTTTATTCTGCCCTTCAGAAAAGCTAGGATCCTGGATGTGCAGGTGCACATTACATTCCGGCATTCCAAATCTCTACCCGCAAGCAAATCCCAGAGGGTCCACATATACAACCATTAGGGAAGTGGGACCCATAATTCCTTCTATAGTATGGTATTTTGGGTCCCAATTCCCTAATGGTTGTATATATGGACCCTCTGGGAATGCCGTAGTTTCCTTCCGGGCAGGATCGGGCTGAGATGCGCTGGAGTGCATTTTGCTCGTGCTGACATTACTTGGAGGGTCATTGGGACTTAGTAACCCTAAGGGTCCAAGGACCCAAATAATAGGTTTTTAGGGCCCAAATACTATTCATATTATTAGTTGGGCGCTAAAACCCTATTATTTGGGTCCTTGGACCCCTAGGGTAAGTAAGCGAACAACGAGGACAAGGAATTGGGGTGATGATATGGCTCTTTAAGGGTTATCAACCTACTTTCTAAGTTTTGTTGACCCTACAAGTTAAAGAATCCTGTTGCGTACCTGCTGCACCCAGGATAACAGAGCCCGCAATAAGGCCGGGTTTAGGGTTTAGGGTTGTCTACGATGTAAAGAGGTGCCCTGGTTGGACTGCGTTGGGAGCCTCAGAAGCCACTGTACCCTGAACTGGATTAGATGGTCTCTTTTGCTTTTCCCCAAAGCTCTCTAACCCCTAAACCCTAATCCCTAAACCCTAAGCCCTAATCCCTAAGCCCTAACCCCCAAACCCCTGATCCCTTAACCTCAAACGCTGGACCTTCACTTCTAAACCCTGTATTATAAACCCTGCACATGGAAAAACACCCTAAACCTACGCCCAAAAGAGGACCCCGTGTTGGGGATCCGCTTCTCTAAGTAGACTGCAAAGGGACCTTAATAGGAACCTCAAACAGGGAACCCCCCGAATATAATAGGAATATAAGAACCCTGGTAGGTAAATTCCCATTATATTCCTACTATATTCTTGGGGTTCCCTGTTTGGGGTTCCCATTAAGGTCCCTTTAGACAGTGGGGATGACATCCACAGGATCCCCTTGGGCTTCACGGCATAAAATCTGCCTCAGATGGGGGGGAAGGGGGATCCTAGAAAGCTTAAAAACCATGGGGTTCAGGGGCTGCCCTGGGGATCCAAGCATAGGTGCTAAAGCCCATAAATCTTACTTACATTGAGCTATTTGGATTTCTAGGGTTGGGGTTTGGCTAGAAAGAGATGATGTGGGCCCCTCTGAAGGAATTTCCCAAAGAACCTACCAAGAAAGACTCCCGCTTAGCTCTCCAGCCAAAAACAGAACCCCCGTCCTCAGACCCTAAGCCCCTAAACCTTGTGTAGGGTTTAGGTGAAGCCCAAGCAAGTTGAGACAATGTCCAACACAGGCCTTGAGCCTTTATAGCCCTAAGGGTCCTTGTACCAAATAAGTAAGTATCTGGGATTAGAGTTTAGGGATGTTGGCATTTGCAGCATAGGTCTTGGGGAAATATGTGGTTGGTGGCTACTTGGACCCTTATAGGCTTATAGGGTAAGGATTTCGCTCTTGAGGCTTTCCCAGTTGAGGACTCTAAACTCTAAACCGGTTCAGAGTCAAGGGCATGCGGGTCGTTGCTTGAGGGTATGGGCCCTCGCCTAGGGTTTAAGGGTTCAGGGTTTAAGGGCTTAGGGTCTAAGGGTTGTCAAGGGCTTAGGGTTTAAGGGTTTGGCCGGCTGAAGGATGTCCAGAAGAGTTAAACAGCAGCATGTCCAGCAGCATAGTAAACCTGCACAGTGAAGTAGTTGAGTCCCACACTCAATATACGCCCTATAAACCCAATAATCCCAGTTGCCATTTCATTTTCCATGATCTTTTCCGTTTAATTCTCCATTACTTATAGTACCCCAATGGGTACCACTGCCCCTCTTGAACAAGTGGCAGGCTACAGCCTATGGCTTTGGGGTTTAGGGTGTAGGGTTTAGGAAAAATGAAACATACACCCCCACTATTTACGTATTCACATCTCTCGACTAGATTCGGGTTTGGGGTTTAGGTTTTTTTTTTCTCGTATACAGGGGGCCTCTGTATGTGCAAGACATGCCAGGCACGCCAGCATGCAAGCGAGACACACCTCAAAAGAGCAGAACTAAAGTTGGAACTATATCGGGATAATATTGGAAATCATGGAAAAGAAAGCAGAAACTACCATATTTTAATGAAGTGTATCAGGGTTATGTTGCTGTGGTGCGGCTTCGGAGGCTGTAAAGGTTTACAGTTACCCTAAGGCTTCAATAGCCCAATGTAGGTCATATCTATAGAGTTTGGGCCCAAGGTAGGTACTATTTATAGACATGGAGCCCCAGGGTTAGGGTTTAGGGTTTAAGCCCTTCATACGTTGTACCCTCCTCCAAAGTAACATGGAAGCCCGTATAGGTCCCTTCAATAACGTGACGCTGCTAGCCGAGTCTAAGTGCAGAGATTGAAAGTTCAGGTGCTGTCCCATACCGCCAAAGTGATGGACCCACATGGGAGTTTCCCTAAATTACTGTTCCCAAAATGGAAAATTTATATAGGGACCCGTATNNCCCGTATTATAATGGGAACCAAAATATAGGGCCCCGTATTATAGGGAATTTAAACCAATATCCACATGTTTGAGTAGCCCTGTGGGAGGAACTTGGACACTTGAAAAAAAATATAAAGAGCGCAACATTTCAAGCACAAAGCCCTTTAAATGGGTACAGTGGTTCCTTTACGTGCCCCCTAAACCCTAAAGCCTGACCCTTGGGTACTGCCCCCCTCAGTAACAGTTGGATAATAACTATAATATGGTTATATATAGCCCTTAATAGGACCCCTAATATAGACTGTTCCTTGGGGGAGCAGTACCCAACCTAAACCTTAAGCTGGTTACTCAGGTAGGCCTCTGACATACCGACATCCCTGCAGGAGCCTCACTCTCTCCGCTGCAGCCCAAAGAAAGACGCACAGTCAACCAAGAGGTTCTACCCAGGTTAATGGAGTTTCCGAAAACAAGTACAGTAAGACCCTAAACCCTACCTGGACCCTGCAATGTAGTTCCTTTTTGGGTTTGGTATAGTTTTTTGGTTAGAACTCTTATTAGGACTACCAAAAAGGTACTACATTGGAGGGTATAGCTAAACCCTGAACCCTGAAACCTAAACCAGGCCCCCATTCCTCCCCCCCAACTCTGAAGCTTGAAGCAACCTGGGAAACTTTACATCCTAAACAACAACTGAACTACTGAAACCTCATGTCCCTAAACCCCTAAGCCCTGGGAAGCCCTAAACCCTCAACCTGCAACCTAAGCCCCCAACCTTATACCCCTTCAAGCCTCTAACCCTGCGCCTTTAAATTCACAACAGCTCACTGAACCCTATCCTACAAACACTCAAACCTTAATCAATTCTCCAGTCCCTCAAACCCCTAAACCATATGCCCTTAACCTGTGGACCCATGAGGCCCTAAACTCTACATCCCCTGAACCCTGACCACCGTATTGCCTCCATATAACCTGAAGTTCCATATCTGTTCCATGTGGGGGTTGTCCAATATTCCTTTACCTCAAAACCACCCTCTCGCCGTGCCTTTCGCGGACCTTTCGCGGTCTTTCGCGGCCCAAGGAAAACCCACAAAAACTTCATCTGACGACGATAACAAAAGCATATATGCTGACACACATTATATTACCCTTTCGCCGGCCCTTTCGCCGTGCTTTCGCGGATCTTTCGCGACCACAGAAAAGCACTCATTTTACTTCTCACATTTTCCGGCTTTATATAGAATGTAAACAAGGGTTTTAGGACGGCCCCCATGTAGCCCCAAGCCAAGCAGCCAACATCCAAGGCACAGTTTTCGCGCGGTAGTTCAAGAACTTCTATAATATAGCAAGCCGGCTTCTCAATGTTGTCCCCTCTAATGACTGAAATGTCTCGGCGTTTCCAGATGGATATCGTGCAGA
>CAJNIZ010041935.1:13744-27472 GCA_905231905.1 Symbiodinium pilosum | reverse complement strand
ACAAGGGTTTTAGGACGGGCCCCATGTCCTCTTCCATGGAGCCCAACCTTTGAATCCTAATTAGTGCTGGATCTGAATGTCCAAGTTGTAACCTGGGTTTTCCCCAGCCAGAGCCTAAGCCCGAAACCGTAGACACTGCAACCTAAACGCTCAACCTTAAGAACAGAAAACTTCAAACCCCAAACCCTAACAAACCCCAAACCCTAAATCCTAAACCAAACCTTGTAGCTAGAAGCCCGTTCAACCTTCCAAAGTTGGAGCCCCAAACGATGAACCTTAAACACAAAAACACTTTAAAACAACTAAACCTAGAAGCCCGCTCAACCCCAAACCCTAAATCCCAAACCCAAAACCACAAACCCTAACCCTAAACCACCAAGCACAAACCCTAAACCCTTCGAAAAATGGAGCCCCCGGCTGGCCAAGCCAGAGTTCCATGCAGGACGACAAGGCCACGACCTATACTTTCAAAGTTGCTGACTATGGGTTTAGGATTTAGTGTGTGTGTATATATATAGGGTGTAGGATGCAGGATTTAGAATCTAAGGTTTAGGGTTCAGGATTCAGAGTTCAGAGTTTGGGGCTGGGAATTAGGGTTTAGGATATAAGGCTCAGGATGTAGGGTTTAGGGTTTAGGATATACGTCTTAGGATTTGGGATCTCCCCCAACCCCTAAAACAAGAACCCTATAACTATCATATGACTCTACTCCAACTCTTAGGGGCTGGGAAACTGACTTCCCCTTCCTATTACGCGGTTGAGGGTTTAGGTACACGTATGGGTTACCTAACCACCTAACCCAAAGTAAACCCAAAGTAAACGCTTAATTCTAAAGCCTGCCAACGGTTCCCCCTAATTGGGCTATTTGCGAACTGATGATATGCAAGGGGAACCTTGAGGGGTAGTATACGTCGGGTGGTTAGGAAATCCAGAATAGACCCCCAAGTACCCTCCAAAAAGATCACATACCGAGAAAGGGAGCCGAGACAGACTCTATTCATCAAGGGTAATTAGAAACCCTACACATCCAAGCAAAAAATCTTCGAGACCTTTGGGCCCATAACCCTACATGAGTAGGGTCGCTTAAACCATGCAGCCTTGCTTTTGAAGGCCCTTGGGATCACGGGATGTCTAGGCTGAGGACTGTAGCAGTTGTCCAAAACCCTAAACCTGTATTGCGTATACCTACCGATTGAGTGGAGAAACATGTTGTTTACTGGCCCAATTCTGACCCTAAGCAGTTGAGATGTGTCCGCGCTGCAGCTACTGGACGGAATCCTGCATGATCCCAGGCATGCTAAATAATGAACATGGAAACTACTTTAGTACATTTGGGGGTTATATATATATATGTATATGTATCGGGATAATTGGAAAGAAAATGGGAGATACTCTGGTACATTGGGGAGTGTCCAGGGTTTTGCCGGTGATCAGGGCTTTTGTCTCAACCCTAAACCACGAAACTTAAAAGCGTAAAGTGTAGGCACCTTAATTATACAATGATTCTGGAACCACACAATTTGCAATTATGCAGTTATTTAAGCCGCCCATATCGTACCCTAAACCCCAAATCCGAAACTCTATACACCCTCTGAACCCTAGGACTCCATGATCATAATAATCAGATCCCAAATTGCCCAGCCCTTCCCTCTAAGAGCCCAGGACAATGCGAGACTCGTAGAGCAAAGCCTGCGAATTGAACCCTGAGCCTGCTAGAGTTTTAAGTTTTTTGGGTTTTGTGTTTTTTTACCCAAAATCTTCAGGGCTGATGCCGCCAAGGCGCAACTACGACTGCACAGGGCAGCAGCACTGCTTCCCAGAATCTGCAGACGTGCTGTCCGTGTTGGCAAGGGTTTAGGGTTAGGGCTTGTAATGGAGGGGCCTCATTAAAAGGAGCTGCAGTAGCATGATTTTCACGAAAGCAAACAAGGTTCGGAAAGATCATCTACGAACAAACTCTAAACCCTAAACCCTGAACCCTAAACCTCAATAGTCGGGCTTCTACATTACCCTTGGCCCCGCTGAGAGCAACTCTTATAAGAAATGGTGACATCAGACGGGGCAGTGGAAGTTTCCTCCATCAACAGTATATACGCGGTTTAGGGTTTAGCAACAGTTCAGGGGATACTTGTTAAGGGTTTAGGGATTATGGTGGGCTTTTAGATGAAGGCCTCAAGGCTTATGATTGGTTGAAAAGCTTAGGGGTTGGGCAAAAATGCTGGGTAGACAAAATACTGGTAACTCTGTACAGCGGACAACAGGGCACTTGTTTGGATTCTACTCGGAGATGACTACCTTATCCCAGGATTCAAGTGTTGCAGCTCTAGGGTTTAGGCTTTAGGATTTATGTTCAGTTGCCTGCTTGCTTCCTCACTCACGCACACAAGCACAACTTTCTGCACAACTATGTGGCCACACGAAAGGTCACAGCTGATTATGGTGGATACGGAAAATCCTGCATGACCCTATGTGAGGCATACGTCGGTACTTCAATATACTAGGTCATGCAGGATGTTTGGTACAAGTATCAACAACGAACCTTGAACCCTAAGCCTTAAACCCGAAGCCCGAAACCCTCAGCACTAAGCCCTAAACCCTAAACCCCATGAAACAGGAAACCTTACCAGGAATCCAGCAACTCTCCCCGTAAAGGGCCATGCTGATCAAGCTATGCTGAAAACCTTGCGTCTTTTCCCTTTAGCAGCCATTAGGGTGTAGGGTTTAGGGATTTTGGGTTTAGGATCTAGGGTTTGGGGTTTAGGGATTCTGGGTTCAGGATTTTGGGTTTAGGGTTTTGGACTTTAGGGCTTAGGGTTAGAGTCAGGGGGAATGACCTAACCTACACCCCGTATGAGTTACAGTGAACATTAACCAGAAAGGTAATGGACATAGGTTCCTTACTAGGGACTCTATTCGGGACTACCAAGCTACAAACCGGAACTTATGTGCACCCTTCATGGGCCCTTGCTAAGCCTAGTATTGGCACTTGCTCACATGAACTGCAGAGAGTCTAATGTCCACCGGTTCAAGGCCAATTGCCTAGCCTGATGCTGATACGGGCCACTCAGACGGGAGTTTCTCAACACAAGGGGGACCCTGGAGACCTGCAAACCTCTGGGGACGAGGAGGATGTGGGGGTCACCCGTCAGTATTTTGGCACCTTTTCGCGAGAACTTCCTACGTCCTGCCTGGTGTTGGCCACATGAAACGTCGCCGCCTCACAAACAAGGCATTCAGGGAACCTACATCAAGCGATTTAGGCTTCGGATCCGGTTTGGCCTTCTTAAGATGTCTGGACTCTAGGTTTACTCCTCCGTTCCTGCAACAATGAAAAATGCAATCGCGCATTCCTTTTTTAGTTTCAGTGTAATGTTTGGTAATCAATGCCCCAGATCAAGGCTTCCGGATCTAACTTGGGCATTCCTAAACCCTAAACCCTAAACCCTAAACCGCTTTCCTGCATATACTTGCTCCTGAAACGTGGCAACTAATTGAAGCATTGGAGCTTGGGGAGCTGGAATACGGAGTTTGGGTTTAAAGGGGATATATGGGGATAATGGAAAAGAAAATGGAAACTACTATTTAGGGTTTAGGGTTTAAGGTTTAGGGCTTGGGATTTAGGGTCTATGGTATCGGCTTTCCAGACAAAGAAACCCAATAGAACAAGATTCCGGACCCTCAGGCCTAAGTGCCGTCACAGTTCTACACAAGCGGTGTAGGTGGAACCAATGTGGCCTTTTTGCGTCCACAATGGAAGCACCAATTTTTCATCGTGCGCTAATCAAGCCAGGCATTTGGTTCAACAGGACGTCTTCAACAGTGAGCACAGCCGACGGCGACGACGACAGCGACACCGAGGCGTGTGCTCTTCATGTGTCATGTTCAGCGTGTGCAAAGGCGTACTGCTGACTGGCACGGCCAGCATGACAATAGATGAAGTGTTGCTACGCCGCCAGCCCATATACGCGCAAGCCGAGAACCCAAAATGAAGGACATGTGGAGGAGAAGGCCAGCGACATCGTTTTTCATCTCTTGCGAATAGATGGCTATTGCTTTAGTAGTCGGCGACAGTGGCCCTCTTTGACCTTCTCTGATCTGAGATTGTTTGAGCTCTCCCCTTTATGTAGGAGGAGGATAGAAACACTTAGCGTAAGCCCCGAGACTGTGTGATCGTTCTGGTTTCCAACGCACGTCGGTCATTCCTGGCAGGTTTCCCCTTTGTATATATGAACGTGTTAGGACAAAGCCCAATGTAGTTATAATATCTACAGACTTCAGGGGCCAGCGTGCCAGGATTCAACTTGGGCATTAGGGCTCAATGTATGTACTGCTCGTATACTGGGATCCCTGAACCCTGAACCCTAAACCATTTGCATACATGGATCCCCAGGGTAAGTGTGCATCGCGTTGACGACCAGTATTCCCGACCAGCAAGGCTTGAACAGATCAGCAAAGAGACCGCGAGGCTTGAAATTAGGGTTTAGGGTTCATAGGGTTTAGGGTTCATAGGGTTTAGGGTTTATGGGTTTAGTGTTTTTAGGGTTTAGGGTTGTTAGGGTTTATGGTTCAGGGTTTTGGTTTTTTGGCTTAGTCTTGCATCCTTGACACCCCGCCAGAGCGATGCACAGGAGTCGCTGGAAACCAGCCCGTGTTGTCCAAAGCACACTGCCCGCTTTCTCCACATACTATAACTCACTATACCCAACAAACCTAGATGTTGACAGTAAATAGGTGCCACAGAGCCACATAATCGGGTCTGTCTCGAAAATCGAGGTGGCATTTACAGCGCATGATCGTCGTGAACTCCAAACCGTGCAATCTCCTACGCCTGCATTGCTCAACATCTGTACCCTTGAGGGTCCAAGGACCCAAATAATAGGGCTTTAGGGCTCAAATACCATTTATATTATTGTATTTGGGCCCTAAACCCCTATTATTTGGGTCATATATACACCCTTACATACTCCCCATCTATCCCTATATATCCCCCTATAACACCTTTTAAAGGACCCCAATTATTTGGGCCCTTGGACCCTTAGGGTAGGGATCTTGTTATTTCAGGGTGCATGGAGAGCACCTCATGCCCGAAACAGAAACACAGAACCCTTGACCCTAAGTCCCTAGAAACCCTAATCGGTATTTAGGGCTTAGGGTTCAGGGTTTAGGGTTTAAGGTTTAGGGTTCGGTATTTAGGGCTTAGGGTTTAGGGGTTAGGGTTTAGGGCCATATATAGGGGTCCTATTAAGGGCTATATATAACGATATTATCATTATTATCCAACTGTTACTGAGGGGGCAGTACCCAACCCTAATCCTTCAATCCTGCTCCCACAGCGTGCATGCCTAGTCCCTGAACGCTTATCCCTGGACTCCAGACCCAAAACATAAACCCTAAATCCAAGCCCTACGCCTTATCCCTAGCTTAACTTCTGAACCCGAATCCCTACATCCTATACCCTGATCCCTAAAGCTTAGAAACTAGAAATCCTAAACCCTGGCAAATCGCCACCCTAATCACTGCACTCTTTCGCACCCTACATGAGCTAGAGTCTAAACTCCTAGTATCTCCCTCATTAAACCCCTATATAATCCCCTATATAACTCCTTTAAGGAGTTTAGACCCTAAACCCTAAACCCTATGTAATCCCTTATGTAACCCCCTTTCAGGACTTGAGACCCTAAACCCTATATGATCATGATCCCCTATGCAACTCCCTTAAGGACTTTAGACTATAGCTCACAGCATGTAAGGACCCTCCTTTGCCCAGACCGCACCTCGCGCACCAAACTCCGCGCCCCACGAGCTGCCCTCAGCAGGGAGGACCTGCGTTTAGGGTTTAGGGTTTAGGCTTTAAGTGTGTAGGGTTTAGGGTGTACTGCTTAGGGTTTAGGGTTTAAGTACTAGGGTTCAGGGTTTAGGCTTTTAAGCTTGAAGTATTCGAGGTTAGGGTTTAGACTTTAGGTATTTGCGCTTAGGGTTTAGATAAAGATCTGGTGGCCTAGGGTTTGGGATTTCGGGTTTATGTTTGGGTCTTGAGGGCTTAGGGTGCCGCTTGTGAGTTTTTAAGGTAGAACTGAGTAATTAATGACATTATGTATGGTCCCTAGAGGTCCAAGGACCTAAATAATGAGGCTTTAGGGCCTGAATACCCGTAGTATTGTAGTATTTGGGCCCTAAAACCCTATGATTTGGGTCCTTGGACCCTTTGGGGATCGTACATTCCGTGCATGTACGATCATCCTCCTGCAGGTACCCTGATTTTGGAAATCCTTAGGGGGGATAGGCAGCAAACACAAGCACCATAAATCGTGCCTTTGCCATGACTGTGGTATCTTTTGGAATGTCTGCGGCTCGATGCCCAGCAGGCAGTTCATTTCAACAAGTCTGAAACTCTTGTTAACCGTCCATCCGCGGACCAACACAATCTGCTTGGTCAGCTCTGCTAATCGTCCCGACCAAAATGGCCGAACTATGAGACTTCGGGCTGAAGCATACCGTTCTGAATCATCAAGTCTGACCGAACGAAGTTGCCATTGGCTTGCCTGTCGGCCAAGATGCGTGGAAAGGATTTCCACCACACGTTGCATTTCCAGGCTCTCGTGAGGTCTTTCGAGTCATACTAAATACTGAAAAACACACCAGGATCCCAGCAGTAATCTTCCAACATCTATATAGAAACGTAACACTTTAGGATGGTCAGTCCCGGAAGGCACCCTGAACCGACCCAAAAGCCCACGGAGACAGTGTAACGTTGAAACCATGGGCCCCCAGTATGGGCCCTTGACCCTGGGATTCTTATATACCTACCGTGTACGCCATATGTACCCTTAAGGGACCCTAGAATTCCCCTGAAAGGCCTAAGGGCCCATGTTAGGGGCCCATGCCTCTAACCTTAGAAACAAAGGCATTTGAGCCGTTGCCTATCGCCGGTCCAGTTCGCACGACTGACCTGGCCAACTTGGCTCAGAGTTTTAGGGTTTACCCTGTTCTTGAGGTTTAGTGGCCCAAGGGCATCTGGAATGCTAGATTACCTGCTCTGCCCCCCCCATGATAGCCGAGTTTTTCTTTGTATAGTCACCCCTAGGTAGATCGAATATGGCTTTGGTATATTATGACAAGATCCACATATACCCCATATACCCCATATTCTATGTACTTAAGGGGGACTATAGTGCCACACATGACGACACATGGGTTATTGGGGGCAAGGGAACATGTTTCTAGGGACACGGGTTATGAGAAGGCCCGGTCTCTACGCAGACAAGGATTCAGCACGTGCCCATGAATCAGACAACATGCCTTGCATATGGCCCATAGTCTAAACTCGGCTAGTATTCCCCAAAACAACCCCTGTAGTAGTTCCCTATATAATCCCTTACATAACCCAGCTCTTATGGGTGCGGCTGGAAATCGGGTTCCTCTTAGAGTACCCAAGCACTGCCCGCTGTCCCAGCCAGCTAGCAATCTGAATGGCTCGGCCAATGCTGGAGGCTGCCCTATGACACCGTGCCAGCTTGCACGTTGCCAGCCACAACAGCTCTGCACTCTTACTGTCACCGTGGGCGCCCTCATGAACATCCTTGGTACAGGGCGTCCTCCTAGCTTAGGAGACCAGATTTTGAGAAGATACCATATGCATACTTGTCTGAGGATACCAGCTTGTCATGGAGACAAGAAGGACCTACATTTTTTGTGCACTGAGATAGGTGCTCGCCCGATGACAAGTTGTGAATCTAACATGCCGAGAGGCAGAAGCATTTTTTGAGGCTGCTCCATCTTGCTACACTCTATCACCAAAACTGTAGACCATACTGGTATCATTATGATCCATGATTTATGTCTCTGCTGCAGCTATCTCTACCCTATGACCCTATGACTGAAACTCAGCAATTTCCACAGGAACCCTACCACTAAGAAAAAAGTGTCGCTGCTGCTGCTTCTGAGGGCACTCTACAGGGAGGAGCCCCTAGTTATAAGTTGGGTTATAAGTTGGGTAACTATGGTTCTAAGTTCCAAAAACTTAAAGTTATAGGACTTGTAATATTAGTTTTGTAACTAGGGTGCCCCTCCTTGTAAGGAAGCCCTGACGCATTCCTTGCGGTCTTTACTCTAGAGGTCCAAATGTCCTGCAGGCCCAAAATGGCAGAATCTGGATCGTTTTTTGGTACCTATACACAATTGCTTAGGTGCTCGGACCCTCAAATGTATGTATTTTCGGATCTTCGACATCTACCTCCAAAGGGCCCCGGCATCCGCGCTGACCCTAGACCCCGCTTTCCAGCATAAGAACTCAAGGAAGCCTTGCCTCAGAGTCTCAGGATAATTATTAGGGTTCAGTAATTGGGGCTTAGGCTTTTCAGTTAGGGTCTTCAAGGTTTAGGGTTGAGGGTGCTGTAATCTCAGTTTCAGTCCTAAGCAAAGTCACCCCACGTGTATCGGGTTACAGATACAGGTGCTAAGCAGGTTATCAGTACCCTGCAGCTCCAAGTCAATAAACACGACTAGCAGGGAAAGATGTAAACCTTGCATTAGGAGTTTGCGACCTAGGGCTTGGGGTCTTGCACGTGGGTAGTCTCCCATAGTCTTGGTCAGGCTTTCCTCAGGGCCGTTAAGTGACGCGCTCTTTATCTCTATCATTTCGATAGAAAACCAAATTTCGGGGGATACTAGGAGCTTAGACCATGGCTCATGTAAAGGCCGGAAGGGTTTCTGGTTTAGGGTTTAGAGGCTACGCTGAGGAAACCTTTCAGGAGAATGAATCTTACTGGTACAAAC
Organism: Symbiodinium pilosum; assembly: GCA_905231905.1. NCBI lineage: Eukaryota > Dinophyceae > Suessiales > Symbiodiniaceae > Symbiodinium > Symbiodinium pilosum. The sequence continues at coordinate 18,697 of CAJNIZ010041935.1, read as the reverse complement.
CTGGAACCCTTCTGCCTCCTCTATGGCCGACACATCCTCCTCTAAGTCCATGTTTGCTGCTCTGGGGATACCTTGCGCTGTCAGGGGCTTAGCAGTTTAAGGTTGGCTTAAGGTTTAGGTCGCCTAAAGTTTAGGTCATAAAACCCTAAACCCTAATCAGAAGCACAAGGACGAGCAGTAGCAAACATAATGATACTATAGAAGGTGAGGTTGAGAAGGAGGAGGCGGAGGAGGACTTTAAGGTTGCGGACAATTACCCTCCCCAAACTAAGCTGGAACTCCATACAGAGGCCCCTTCCAAGAGCCCTGTAGTCTGTACAGGATCCGTTTTTGGTGACATTTTGGGAAGTTCAGATTTTCAGGCTTGAGATTTTCATCCGAGGATTGAGCTAGCCGTGTTTAACCCTAATCGTGTTTGAGCCCTGCTTGGAGGTCCAGGCTAATTGGAATGTACTTCGCAACTGTGGTTCTAAACCAATTCGAATTCCCTTTCGCTGCCCTGGACATATTCGGGCTATAAGTACGGCTACTAGTTAAGCAAATGCCACAGAGTTACGAAGCAGGTCATGCTTGCCCTGGACCTTCATGCACTCAACATCTGTATGCGCTCCGCCCCAATTTCACGAGAGGTGTCAAGTTGCTGTAGAGGGAAGCACCGAATGACCCAGAGGTACACTCCCGGAAACTAACATGGAAACCCCAAAAAAGGCCCTATAAAGACTACAGTCCTTCTAAAAGGGGACAAAAGGGGTTTCCATGTTAATCTGGGGGTGAAAAAGCTCGACATGGGGTGGGGTTCCAGAAATTCGGGGTGGTCTCTGTCATTGGTCCGAATAGTAAGGCTCAGCATCACAGTATGGTGAGGGCATCTAAAGAGGTTCCAAACTACCATACGAACACTGAACCCTTAATCTTATAGACCCTAAACCCTAAACTCGAGGGCTACTGCCTCCCCACAAACAGGAATTCCTACCCGGCCGAAACCAACACGCAGGTAGCTCCGCACTCTCAACCCTAAAACCATACCTAGCGCGGAGGCCCATATAGCCCTAGATTCCTATAATGGAGAATCAGACGGAAAAGAAAATGGAAAACGAAATGGAAACTGTGTGTTTTATAGGAGATTAACGGAGTTATAGTCTAAACTCCAAGTATCCCCCGAATAATGGAGAATCAAATGGAAAAGAAACTGGAACATGAAATGGAAACTGGGAATATATAGGGGACGATAGGGGTTATAGTCTAAACTCCAAGTGTCTCCTGAAATGGAAACTGGGATTATACAGGGGATTATAGGGGTTATAGTCTAAACTCCTACTATCCCCCTTAATAACCCCTATAGTAGTCCCATTTATAATCCTCCATATAACCCCCCCTTTAAGGAGTTTAGACTATAGCTCATATAGGCCTAAGCCCAAAGGCCTACCTTGAAAAGGACAGTGGTCCGCAAGGAACCGAAATTCAAGATTCCCTGGATGCTTGGCATTGGGGAGTGTAAAACCCAGGGCGCTCCGCATGAGAAATTCCGGGTCTAGGGTTTACTGAGCTTCTGTTCAGGAACTTACATCAAGTTACTATAGCAAGGACACCCTATTATGTACTATACAGCCAAGTTCTGGTAACTTGAATTAAGTTCCTTAACAGCAACCCGTCTTGGGAGGATCTCTGCATCCGTGGCAAGACTCATACACAATCCTTCTGCACTCCCAGTGTTACTCTTGAGAAGCCCCTGACAAGTTCAAGACTCCTGATTGCCCTTCAATACCTAGATGTTGAAAGGGACTACTGAATCCATTGGGGAAAAGCGTTCTCCGCAAACAGCACATGCGGTATGAAGCCTCTGTAATCGTTGAACATCTCCTCTATCGTGTCCCTGAAACTTAAACCCTGATGTCTACCAGAAGTAACATGCATAACCCCTTGCAACCCTAAATCCTGAGAATCCAAAAACCCTTAACCCATAAAACTCTACCTAGGCCCATACACTACCTTCTTTTAGGGTACCTACCTTTGTAGGAAGACAATGCTTCACATAGAGTTAGCTATCGGGTAGGGTTTGAGGGTTTAGGCATATTTTGGGATCAAAGCTTGACTCACATGAGCTAGAGTCTAAACTCCTAGTATCCCCCTTAGTAACCCCTATAGCAGTCCCCTATATAATCCCCTATATAACCCCCCTTAAAGGAGTTTAGATTACAACTCACATGCTCAGGAGTGAGCCCAACACGGTGCAAGCCTAGGTGTCGGCAAGCCGCGTGCTTTAGGGCTTCAGGTTTAGGGTTTAGGGTTTAGGGGTTAGGGTTTAGGGTTTAGGGTTTCAGGTTTAGGATTTCAGGGGTCTTCTAGGTTCAGGGTTCAGGCACCAGTTTTAAGGTTGTTCATTATCCTTAGGCTCCAACTAGCCTAATGTAGGCCGGGTATGCATAGATCTTCAGAAGTATCTCCCAAGCTTTCGAGGTACCCCATCCGAGGCCTCACACCACAAGTCATCCCTTCAATACGTACTGCCATCTTTGGGGTTGAACACACACAAACAGCTAGTTAGCGTCACTGGAGGTGGGATTGAATCATCAGTTACAAGTCGGTTGTAAGTCTCCAGAACCTTCAAGTTGAATCCAGTGACGTAATGTAGACCCTTGATTAATAACCTCCCTCCTTTTTTAAGGACCCGAATATTAGGATCCCAATTAAAATGCCTATTAAGGGGAGGGGGTTTATTAATCAGGTGTCTGGGTTGTATTAGGTCCATAACTCCATAACTTGTTAGTGTTTGAAGCTTATATAAGGAACGGGAAACACTAGCCCACTAGCACGTGACAAGAGTTATAGAGACATGCGCTCCGCGAGAACAACACTGGAGTTCCGGTTTTAAGGTGTGCGACATGGGTAGCCTGAATACGCTTATGGTGCCCCTCAAGTAGATAGAATATGGGGGGTATATGGGGATCTTATTGTAATATACCCCAAAGCCGGGGACTATACAACCTGGAACCCCAGAAATTGTAGATCCCGACTACGTTGAACCCTACACCAAAACCCTAGCATATCAGATTTTGGGTCAGATTGGGTTTAGGGTTTGGGGTTTGGGTTTAGGGTTTAGGTCAAGATCTATTGAGAATCATTTGGCAGCTTACCCAAACGCACGCTTGGAGATCGGAATAACCCCATGTAGATATTGACTATAGACTTAAGGCAGAAGTAGTAGTCTGGGAATCCAAGTGTATACAAATAATACCTACCTTGGGTCCCAAAGTCTGTAAATCGTACCTGCATTGGGCTTTTTGGATTACTAGGGTAGGGGTATTTGTAGGCTCAGATAGCCAGGGACATAGGCAGTTAAGGCTTCAGAAGTCAGCGTGCCTAAACGCATGCTGAAATTAAATGGAAAGGGTTCCGTAGGGCTTTCTTATGCCTTGAGCATTTTTGGTATCAAAGCATACGGATCTCGGTCAGGATGTTAGAAATCATCCGTTTCATCCTGTAGAGGACAGTACCGGTGTCACCCTGGCATACCATAAGCTCTGTTCTCACAACTGCGAACAATGCTCGGTAAAAGTCAGAACTAATTGGGAGAGTATCCAAACCTCCCCTATATCGTACAATCCTGAATGAGGAACCCCATAAAGCCATTGTAACCCCTATATATTCCTAGGTTTCTTAGGGCACCCCTGGTGGAGAAACTCCCAGTTCCCTCCACCTGAAAGTCCTTGCCTGAAGCATCAAATGCTCAGTGCGAACTCCAAGCCCTGCTCACCCAAACCCTAATGCCTGAATCTTGCGCCCTTCACCCTAAATCTCGAATTCTAGGCCCGTAGAGCCCCTTCAACCTACATCCCGAACTTGAAGCCCTAACCCTATAGACCCTGAACCCTGAGCCCTTCACCCTGAACCACCTAAACCCTGAACTGTAGTTTCCTGAGACCTAAATCAAAAATGATATGTTTAATGATTCCTTAGGGTTATGCTATACTAAGAATTCAAAATCATTCCTAAGGACAGTGCAGTGAAGAGCCCTAAACCCTAAACGCAAAACCCCAAACCTGAATTCGGGTGGACAGCTGGGAGCCCTGCTGGCCGTGCGGCTACGCTGCTTAGCTGCGCCTTAACCCGAAGCTGTGGACTTGGAGTTCAAAAGGACCCACACGGGTTTAGGGTTTCGGGTTTAGGGTTTAGGGTTTAGGGTTTTAGGGTTTAGGGTTTAGGGTTTTAGGGTTTAGGGTTTAGGGTTTTAGGGTTTTAGGGTTTAGGGTTTAGGGTGTACCCAGACCCCCCAAGTACCCTAAAATAGGGTCTATGTAGCTTCTATTTGGGGATACTTAGGGTCTATAGAGGGTACTTGGGGGGTAGGGATTCGGATTTAGGGCTTAAAGCTTAGGAATTTGGGTTTAGGCTTCAGGGTTTCCTCAGGTTGGCAAGTACTGAGAGCATGGATCTCCGTAGTAGCCCCTACATGATCCCGATTAACATCGTAGTTTCTGTGTTCTTTTCCTTTCCTTCATTCCGGCTAACTAGAGGCAACAAGTTCAGGGCTTGGGTTGTAACATCTTGGGTTTAGGCTGCTGAGTTGGGAACTCAAACATGCTTAAAGGGGTAAGGGTTTAGGGGTCCCAAGGTCCCCTTGGACTCGAAAAACGTAATGGAGCCCTTGGTGAAGTGAGCTCGCAGCAGAGGAAACTCATTAGATTGAGCCGCCTTCCTCACTAGCTAGTAGCGCAAATACCCACATACTGCCTGCTCGCGGGTTGACCACCACGAACCTAAGACCTAAACCCTACCCTAAGGGTCCAAGGACCCAAATAATAAGGGTTTAGGGCCCAAATACCAATAATAGTATAGTATTTGGGCCCTAAAACCCTATTATTTGGGTCCTTGGACCCTTAGGGTTTCTCTTTCTCTCGGAATTTGCGCCTTGAAGGTTTAGGGTTTTGGGGCTCAGGGCTTGTTTTTTGTTTG
>CAJNIZ010041924.1:44094-54149 GCA_905231905.1 Symbiodinium pilosum | reverse complement strand
CCCTAAACCCTAAGCCCCTAAATTCGAAACCATCCCAAACTCCAAGGCGGGCAAGGGACTTCAGGTGCTTTGTGAGGAGGGACGCATGCTCCTCAAGAGTTTCCCAAAACTAGAGCTACATTTTAGGCTTTGCTTAGGGTTTAGGGTTTAGGGTTTAGGGTTTAGGGTTTAGGGTTTAGGCTTTGCTTGTTTTTTTTTTTGCAGCTCCTTTTTTCTTGGGGTCTAGGGTTTAGGGTTTCTTGAGAAGGTGTCTTTTGAAAGACACCAGTTTTGAGCGATTTCCTTTAATTTTGCTGAACAAACCTCTGCCATGCAAATAGGCTGTGGCATGATGGGCCGTCATAGTTTAGCCGAAACCCTAAACCCTGAACCCTAGACAATAAACCCTGTGTAGATAAGCAGCCACCATGCCAAGATTTCTGCGCGTGAAATGTGATTGCACTATCTAGCAACGTATATGCAGCTACGCTACATCTTTTGGCATTAAGGTTTGAGCGTGCAGGATATCGGCTGCGCCACTGTTTCCAAAGGTGACAGCGCAAGAAGCGGCAACAATGCGACAAAAGCTTCGTGCTTCAGAACCCTTCCTGCTTTTGTTCCTTTAGAGCTCGGGAAGCCCTTCTGTATAATACCTTGTTTCCATCTTATTTCCCATTTGATTCCAGCAACCCCACTCTGTTCATGTGCAGTTGATGGAGAACAGCAAAAACCTATATGACCCTAGGAAAATTACACGACCATAGTCCCTAGCTTCTTTAAGCACACCCATTGCCCTCCTGGATAAGAGAGAGAGAGAGAGAGAGAGATCCCTTTTTGGCTGTCTTGTGGAATACCGGTCTCGAAGACTTAGTACCCCAAAAGGCAGCATAATTCTAAAACATAGGCCTACCGTGGCTCTAGTTTTCGTTTGTCGAGCCCATGTCCAGGCGGGGCAATGAAATGATCCGGGCGGGGCCGTTGTAGCCCCATGAAAAAATTGAGGGTCATGCAGGACTTGAACGATCAATAGTATAAATTTATCTTGATGGTAGTCTCTTCAACTGTTCCATATATAGCTTGATATAGTCCACCCTGACCACCCTGACCCTAAACCCTATCCCTTAAACCTCCCCTACAAAAGACACACCACTTAAAGAGACCACTAGCGGTGTCCTCGGCCATCTCACGTGCATCCTTAACCTGCGGCACGGACCATACGATTTAGGGTGTAGGGTTTAGGGCTTAGAGTTTAATTCGGCTTAACTTCTAAGGCTAAGGGTTTCGTCTTCAGAGTTTAACCTTTAGGGGTTCTACCCTTCGGTTTTTGGGTGGCACCCCCCCCCATCTCCCGAAGAATTTAAGAATGGAAGTTCCTATGATGTAGACTGGTACTTATTGAGAATATTCAAGCTCAACTAGGGGTGATCAGAGTTTCGCAGCTACGACACAAACATGGAATAACGGAAGGGGAGGCGAGACCGGTGTACTCTTGAATTGGGTTTAGGGCTCAGGGTTTAGGTCGATCTAGGTTTGCATGCAGCATGTGTGGTGCACATCATTATCACCATTGCACTCCAGACCATGTAACAAGAGTTCTGCGTTACTTGGAGCTTCCTGAAACCTGGGCCACTGCAAGGGTCGAACATCACATGAGCCATGGTCTAAACTCCTTAAAGGGGGTTCTATAGGGGATTATACAGGGTACTACTATAATGGTTATTAAGGGGGATGCTAGGAGTTTAGACTATAGCTCACATCTGCATAGTAAGAGGGTATCATGAATGACATGTTGCGTATTCAATCTCAGATTCTCATTTTCTATACAAGAACATTTGGCAACCCGATTGCGTTCAGGGGGATCTTATCATAATGTACCCAAGCCATGTTGTATCTACTTAAGGGATACTATAGGTTCAGGGAAGGGCAAGAGTAGCGTGTAACAACCCAGGCTTCCAGGCTCCCTCGAGAGTTTAGGGTTTAGGATTTAGGCTTTAAACCCCACGGCGCCTCGTACATCAGATCATGTCCTACGCTGAAGGTGAAGTGCAAGACCTGCCGAAAGCCAAGGTCAACTTGCTGGTGCTTAAGGGAGAGTGGGCCCTCATATAATCCCCATATATATACATATATAGATATCTATATTCAGCCTCCCGTTCCCCCTTAAGCACCAGTAGGTAGATCTAGGACTCAGGGAATTAAAGTTTAGGGCTTTAGGAATTAGGGTTTAGGGCTTAGGGAATTAGGATTTAAGATAGGGCTTAGTGTTTAGGGTAGGTCAATAATCTATGAAAACAAGGGATCCCTTTTTCAGTATAATCAAGTGTTAAAAGAACCCTAGAGCCCCCCCCAAAAAGGAAAACCAGTACTGCAGATCCTACTGTGGATACCTAAATATCCACTATTTTGTAGACTCCTGATTACTAACCACCTCCTCTTAAGGACCTTAATATTAGGGTCCCGAGTATCATCCCTATGAAGGGGAGGGGGTTTAGTAAACAGGGGTCTACAATAGTCCATGGTTTAGGGTACTTAGGATCATGCAGGATTTTTACTATCCACCGTAGTAGAGCGTTTGGGGGTTGTAAGGGCTTGTTCAGTCGTCGGTCAGGGCGACGTGGCAGGACAGTGGGAGGGAGCCTCTTGAATGCAGAAGGCCAATGTCCAAAGGCGCATTGGTTTCAACTCCTCATGCGCTTTCTTTCAAATACTCCTGGTTGTGCTGTTTAGGAAGAAAGTTCCCAATATGTTATTCCTTTAAACGGTTAACTCAACCCAAAAACGGCACGATCAAATTAAGGCGAATGAGCTTTTTGCAAGAGGAGTACTTGGTCCCCCTGCATCCTGTCAACGTAACGCAGACCTGAATATATGGGTTCCGACAAAGACCATAATTTGGAGAAATTCCCAAAATGGCCAGAGCCGAAACACAGGTCTGACAACCTTGATGCTACAGCGTGGGAGTCTAGGCAAGCTGCTGCAAAGCCTCGTGGCGCTTAAGAGCTTACGGTTTGCAGGTTCTTGGGCTTTTCGCGCTCAACTTAAAACAGTCATGACAACAACATGTTCAATTCAATTGATTATTCGCATGAAGCGGTAACGTAGACCTCTGACTCCAGAAACCTCAAAACCTAAGCCCCTGCACAAAAGGGCCCTAAGGCTTTAGTCAGAGATCACAATTCATCCTGCAGTCTCCGCTGCTTGTTCCCCTCAGGGTATCTGGGGATAATGGAAAATAAAATGGAAACTACTATTTGTATTGGGATAATGGAAAATAGAATGGAAACTACATGTTTGGGGTATGGAGCCTCTGCTAAGTGTGCAGCAGTACCCCGGTTTAGGGTTCGGGGTTTAGGGCTTCTGAATCAAATGTTTTTGGCCGCTGTCCCCGTGACAGGATGTGCTTGCCCAATCCACTGGCCGGGATGATATGGTGGGAGTTTCTCAAAACAGCGCTACTCTTGGGACGCCAGGGTTACAGGCTTTAGGGTTTGGGGCAGTATGGGGGTCGCTATGAGGGACTATTTAGGGATAATATTTGAGAAGTACGAGCATCTACGGGAAATTCTTACTGGTTCTCAGTACGAAATAAGAGAATATAACCCCTGTGTACTATACTCCTTTATTCCCTATATAATCCCTATAAAAGATATTCCTTTATTCCCTACTAAGAGCCCCAAAGAATTGTTCGCTTTCCAGGTAGGGTTTAGGGTTTAGAGCACCATTTTGAACTTAGTCCTCCATGGAAGCATTCTAAAAAAAAGGGGGCATCTTAGATTAGAATGGAAGCCTTAAAGAGGACCACAAGATTGACAACCCGCCAGAGCCACCTGCAGTTGTCTGCATGTATAGTCCCCCTTAAGTAGATAAAATATGGGGTATATGGGGAGTTTAGGGTTCAGGGTTTAGGGTTGTGCCCAAAGCCATATTCTATCTACTTCAGGGGGACTATAACCCCAAACCCTTAATCCTAACTCCTAAACACAACGCCCCTCCCATGCATGCTTTAGGGTTTAGGAAACACCCTAACCTTAAACCCTGAACCGACACAGTATGTCCCATGTACAATGCCCGGCATGGTATGGTACTGGATTGCCGTGGGGCCCTATCCTTACCCCAAAGCCCCAAAACCCGCCTTAGTATGGTACTGGATTACCGTGGGGCGGTGAGCCACGCTCAAGAAGCCTATCTTTCGCTTCCTGCGAGAGGTGGGGGGCTGGCGGTGTGAGCTACTTGGTTTAGGGTTTAGGGTTTTGGATTTAGGTGTGGTGAAACAGTTTGGGGATGAGGTTCTAGGGCGACGTAGAGGTATATAAAGTTAGATAAGTTTTTGTAGGGTTGTATGGGTTATAGGGGTTGGGGTTTTGGGGGTGGATGTTGCTCCTTTGGGTTTAAGGTTTGAGGAGTTTGGGTTTGGGGTAGCGTCTGGGTGCTGGCATCTCAGCTGAGGAATGAACATCTGTGCAATCTACATGCCCAAAGAGCCAACAAGAAGTACACTAATCCTTACTGGAGTCATGAAAAAAAAGCATTGTTCTACAATGGGGCTTAAAATTCCTTAGAAATTTTCTTCTCCCTCAGAAAGAGCCCTGCATCCTGCGTTAGGTACGCTTACCTGTGGAGAGGAACTAGCTAGGTAGTTCGCAAGGTTTCTTTCATCTGCGAACACGCATCGAAATTCAATACACAAATCGTAAAATCAACTGCAAAACAATATGAAAAATGAGATGAACAAGGGAAAATATAGAGGGAAAAAGGGATTGTGTCATGTAGAGAGTTGAGTCCATTTCCATGTTAAGATCCGTTTGAGGTACAATACCCTGCATTTGTACAAGAAATCTAGGACCAACATAGTAGTAATCATTCAAGCTTCTACATTGTGCACAGCAAGGGTGCCATGATACATCAAGAAAGACTGCGCCAATTACATGGCTGCGCAGCTCTTGGGACAACTTTGGAGACGTCTAGGTGCTCAGAAAAGCTGCACAAACCCTACACCTTAAACCTTGCATTGCTCCTCGAAGTGGTACTCTGGACCTCAAGTCTGTGGATGGGGCAGTTCCGGCCTCAAAATTGACTGCCAGTACGAGACGAAGGCGCACGTCTGGAACTCCACTACTGGCGCAAGTGGAGCCCCGGTGTAGCCATACTCAGCTTGGGCAATTGGCCTGGGTGCACTGCACTGCTGCAGTATGGTCAGGTCCCACTCAGCACAGATGACAGTTCCAGGCTGTCAGCCTTACAGAAGAAGCTTCACCCAAGACAGTAACCGGACTTTCTGGGCTCTGGAAGCCCAATGCGTTGTGTGTCCTTCCAAGCCTTCTCTATAATTGCCAGGTGCCAGGTAGTCATGGCACACAGATGGAAGAGCAAGGCGCCTCAAGAAGTATTGCTGGACAGCTACAAGCTGCAGTATGGGGCCCCAAACTGACCCTACAAAGACACCCGTCCTCTTGAACGGGTGCTTTGTGGGATTTCATGCTTGTCTGGGGTTTGGGGTCTAGGATCAATTCTTAAAAGTCGGAGCCTGAGACAAATCTCAACCCTCAACTATAAAACCGAAAAAACGAGACAGCACCAAACCCTCAACTCACCAAAGTCGCAAAAAAAATATCTAAACCCTCAACTTTCAAAAGCTACGCGAAGGCCAGAGCAAATCCCAACCCAAAACTTGAAAACCTGACACCCTCGCCCATACCTGACCTAACCTCCTGCCAAAAATAACAGTATCAACCCTCAACTCTAAAACCCGGAGCCTGTCCCAGAAAGGCTCAAACCAACCTCGCCACCAAGCAAAGGAGTTCTGAAACCTGCAGTCTGCCCAGAACCATGTGGGGTTTAGAGCTTAGGGTTTAGGATTTCGGATTTAGGATTAAGGATTTAGGATTTAGTATTTAGGGCTTAGGGGTTTGGGCTGCTTAGGGAACCCTAAGCCCAACAAACAAATCTAAACCCTCAACGTGCTTCTCAGACATCCACCGGTAGCCCCTAAACCCTAAACCCCAAACCCTAATCCTAAACCCTAAGCCCTAAACCCTAAACTCTAAGCCCTAATCCCAAACCCTCAACCCTTCACAAGGTTGCGTCCTCAGGGCTTGGTACACCCGCATCTCCTGGGCAGATCTGGAGTTTATGGTTTAGCCGTTTGACGTTTGGATGTTCGGTTTTTGGGCGTTTCGGGTTCGAATTTTTGAGGTTTGGGGGTTAGTTTTTTTAGGTGGTTAGGGTTTAGAGTTTTAGGTTTTAGAGTTTAGGCTTAGGATATTTGGGGTTTCGGGTTTACTGCTACTTGAGTTGAATGACGAATTAAGTGGGAAAGACCGCGGAAAATGGCATGTGTTTGGGTTTAAGATTCTGTGCTCAGGCTGGGGTGCATGTATTTGGGGACTAGGCTTTAGGGATTGGGGGTATAAGGCTTCAGGGTGTAGGGATGTAAGGTACAGGGTTTAGGGTTTAGGAGGGTATAGAGACTCAGGGTGTAGGGATGCAAGGTATAGGGTTTCCAGGTGTAGGGTTCAAGGCTAAGGGCTGAGGGCGTTGTTCTTTAGGGTTTGATATCAGACGAAGTATGTTCAACCCTGAACCCTGAACCCTAAACCGCAACATACTACTCATCAAAACCTTCAGCCTCAAGAAACCCCTACATAAACCCGATGTCCATTTCGCTCTGCATTTCCTGTGCTTTTGATTTTCCACTATTTGGCAAATAATAGGGGATTCAGCATCTCATGGAGCATAGTGTAGGTTTAGGGAGTAGCAGCGGCTGATTTTGCAAAGCTCCCAGCACTTTCGGGTTAACATGGATAGGATGTGTGACGCAACTGCTTGGGCCAATGACTTTGGAATGAGAAGGTTCCTGCAGCCACTGGATACAGCTTATGTAAGGTTGCGCACAAGGTGAACACAGTCTGAGAGGTCTCCCCGGATGGTCCAAGAATCGTTTAACAAAAGCAATGGCCCAAACCCTGAACCCTAAACCCAAACCCTAAAAACCCATGCGAATGCATGGGGATCAAGCATGTAGCCTACTGGGCTTCAGCCAGGCGGCCGAGGCGGTGTCCATGGAGGCAGTGGACTCGTCCAGAATGGCGAAGAAGCCGTACTGGAGATCTCCATGCCTTCGAGGGTTTAGGGTCTAGGGTGTAGAGGTTTCAGGGTTTAGGGGCTTTAGGGGATTTTCATGCCTTCAAGATCGGGGTAATGGAACAGAAAGTGGAAACTACTATTTAGGGGTTGAGGGTTGAGGGTTTAGGGCTCACCCCCCTGCACGAAAGACAGTGAAAGACTATGGTCCAGGGATCTCCGCCGTGTAGATGGCCCTTGATGGCTATTGTAGGGCGAATAGCTTGGATGCTTGTGTCGCATGCGCTGCAGGGTGAGCAGACGTATGTAACAGTCAATGGCGGATATAGCACCACCCAGTATATATGTGTATATGAACGGTAAGTGGTGGTGGGAAGGGGGTCTTACAAGTAGGGAACAGCGATTACCGGTATTATCACCATGTAATCCCTACATGGCTCATATTAGTTCAACATCTACAGTAAGTTCATTCAATAACGCCGAACATACCTGGCATTTTTCCAAAAAGGGGCGGACCCCAATACACACACCAATATACTACAAACCTTATTACTCGGACCCACCCCCCCCCTCCCAAAAAAAAAGAGCCTTATTTTGAGAAACCCTAAACCCTGAGGCATACACCTTAAACCCTAAAAACTTCTCAGGCTTGCGCTTGCGATGCCACTCAGCATGCCAAAAAAGCCTGGCAGGGCAGCAATAATAACAGTAGTAATAATATATTATTCGTAATAATAGTAATTATGATAAGGTAGTTTCCCAAAATAGAGGGCACCCAATAGAGACCCCAATATACTATAGTCCTTCTCATATGGACCGCCACAAAGGTACCCCTAATTTTGGGAAGCCCCCAGAATCCCTAGAAGCCCAGGTACCCATATAGTAGGTTCTTGGGCTAGAGATAGTATAAGTTTATATAGGGACCCAAAGCACAGGGACCCAATATCTAGGTAACTGGGCTTCTAGGGAATATGGCTTCGGGTATATTATAATAAGATCCCTCTATACCCTATATTCTATCTACTTTAAGGGGGACTATAGAACCCTAAACCCTAAATCCCCAACCCTAGACCCTAACACCTATTATAAAGATAAAGATAGGAATGGCTTGCGTGGCATCTCCTTGGGGCTAAGGTTAGAACCAGCGACGCCTAAGATATCAGTAGACCCATTTAGGGTTTAGGGTTTAGGGTTTAGGGTTTAGACCTACCCATGATTATAGGGGTTATTTTGGGGTTATATAGGGATAATGGAAAAGAAAATGGAAACTACTGTTTAGGGTTTAGGGTTTAGGGGTTCATGTAGACCCATGATTAATAAACCCCCACCTTTTAAGGACCTAAATATTAGGATCCCTATTATGATCCCTATCAAGGGGAGGGGGTTTATTAATCATGGGTCTGGGTTACCTCCTGTAATAATCGTAGAATCACCATTTTCCCTTCTAGTCACTAATACTGGGTGAGGGCGTCCACGTAATGGATACCTTAAAAGATCAGATGAGCCCAATTGAGGGCCCATGGTGCGGAAGCAGGTAGGGGCTCCTTTTTGGGGCCCATTGTTAGGACCTTAAATTCCGTGGCTCAGAACCTGCCCCGGGGCTGTGCACGCTTGATGTCTTTAACTTGGATCCAAGCTGCAATACAAGGCCGACTCCTCTGGATCTGCATGAAAGCTCAATTCGGTTGGGCAAGCATAAGCGTGGAAAGTGCACGCAAAGCTAAACCTGAAAGACTGCCGTGGCATCATGGGGCCGGATGAGAGCAAATGTCAAAACAAACCGGCAGCCCAGGACATCGCCATGATATCCATTGAGCACTGAACCCTTGAAGGCGGAACTTCGCAACAGGTCTGCTTGCCGCAAATTGTTTTTGCGTGGGAAGCGTATTGTTTTTGAGTGTGAGAACGTCCACAAGCTGGGAGTGACTGCGTCCGAGCTTCCCGTGTGAGGCAATTCAGAATTCATATAAGGTTCTCCATGAAATGCGGGTACCGAAATAGAGCCTTAGAGAGCCCAACATTCTACTTCAGTCCTGGCTAAGCGAACTCCAAAACAGGACCCCCCAATTCTGGAGATCCCCATATCTGTCCGCTGGCGGTGGTAAAGCTCCCTCAAACAATGAGATTCACACCTCGGAACTTCCCAAAATGGGGATCACCTTGTGTATACCAATGCTAGCACCGCATTTTAGGGTCCCAGAAGCAGACCTAGATGGATGGAGAAACAAGCAACAGAAAGCCCTGCGTGTAACAGCTCATGTTTCTGGAACGGACTCGTCATACACAAGATATACTCTGCTTATGATCTTCTATTATTTTGGGGGTACCCGAAACCCCAAGCCCTGTCAGAGTTTACAACCGCTGACATACACCTGTAGACCTACGGGCGCTTGCCATCAATCGCAAGTTGTAACCTCGAGTCACTCTCCTTCCCGGCAACTCAACCGCAGGAAGCTTAACGCCAATCTCCAATCGGACTCCAATCTATGCACTACTCTGACTAAAGTATACTATGGTATGCTGGGGACACTTCTTATCTGGTGAAAAAACGGTTTCAAACTCCCCTCTTGCTGCCTGCAGAACTGAATCCGCTGCTGCTCCCCCAAGCTGAGGACCTGAATTGGGGCGACTGACCTTTGACCCTCCAGGTTTTGGCATGATTATGGAGTTTAGACCATGTGACGTAGTTTACACTTCGAAGTTTGGAGCGCAGGATTCGAAATCTGGGCCTTCTGAGCCGCTTGGAGCATGATGGAAGTGCGAAATCTTGCGGAAAATAATCATCGAAGTGCTGCACAGCAGTCGAACGGTGAGGCTAAGGTTTGGGGATCGGGCATGTGTGGGCTTAGTAGCATGGGGGTCACGGAAGTCGTGCTCGACGGCACATTTGTTCAAGGCAAGTTTACAACAAACATGCTTCTGTTCTAGGGACTTTAGGAGGGACCCCTAATTAGGACCCTTCATCCCATTACCATATGAGCGGGCGGCTAAATTCA
>CAJNIZ010041924.1:17979-34464 GCA_905231905.1 Symbiodinium pilosum | reverse complement strand
TTTTTTTTGAGGGGAGGGGGGGGGGGGTTGGGCATGGGATCAGAAATATATAGGCATTAAGTAAGGATTGAGTAAGGATTATGCAGGGATAAGCAGGGAATAATATGGAGTTTCATGTCGGGATTATACAGAGACTACATCAGGTTTTTATGAGGCTCATACAGGAATCGTATAGGGATTACATGGGGTTATATGCGGCTCATGCAAGGATTATACATGATTAGGATGCTGCTGGAGTATATGGGGCTTCATGAGGATCATACAGCTGAGGTCTCTACCTTTCAGACCCCGGAGGGACATAATATGGGGGTCGAAATACTTGGAATCGGATTTTGAGGACAGATGATACTATAAGCATATAAAACATGAGACGGACGTATTGATCATGCAAGCTTCTTCATTAGCAAGTCTTAGTAAATACACTTACAAACCCTATGCGCTATGCACTCAGCCAGCTATGGTTGCTGCTACCCCAGTTGTCAACGTGTCGGAACCCTCCAAGTACTACTCTTGATAAACAACATCCTAACGACCCTGTATCTGGTGGACCCTATGTGCCAAAACTTTAGGAATGTTTGCAGTTCAGTATACTTCATGAGGGAATTTGGTTACCCAAGCCTCGCAAACAAGGACCCTATGACCGTCATTGAGTCATATGACTGCAGGGTCTTGATTCTTGGGGTGGAACAATTGCGATTGCCAGTGCCCTCGCTGCCCTCTCTGCACGAGAAGGAACGCCAGTCTTCGGAAAGTGGGCCTCAGGGTCCTTCTTGCGCGTTGCTGCTGCTTTTGCCGGCGCCTTCGCGCGCTGATTTGCTGCTGCAAAGGATTTCGGCAAGGAATCCTGAAGGGGTCAAAAAAACCCAAACCCCGTGTAACTATGGTCCCGCGCGATCTGCTGACATGGGCGCCCCTATGTCCAAGGTTTCCTTAGATGAGATTCCGGACAGGACTGCTGCGGCTGGAGGGATTGCAAGTTAAACCTGCTACACCATTATTTACTGTGTAATCCCGCTCTCTGAGCATTCAATCCCCCCGCCCACCGCCCAAATCATAAGTTTTGCCCAAGATAGTACCATGTTATTCAACATCAGGATCCATGTCTTCGGTATGGTGGTGGCCAAAGCCTACACATGGAAGTGTCAAGTACAGGAATCGCTTCTCTTTCTTCTTAAACCCCTAACCGTCAAAACCCGAAGACCTGCGAGCAGAAACGGAATCAATCGCCTAGTGCGGACATTCGAGCCTGTGATACCGGCCCCTTAATTCTGAAATCCCTCTGCCGCGTAGCCTGATGGTCCACAGAAACCTCTGAAACCCTAAGCCCTAAACCTTAAACTCGAAACCCTAAACCCTTAACCATAAACCCGAATCCCTAAACAGCGCCAGGGGCAAGGCTCTGTCAGCAGGGAGCTATCCCAGACCTGAGTGTGAACTGGGGTTTAGGTTTTAGGGTTTAGCGTTTAGATACATTCCCGTCAGGAAGCTCGCACAACAAAAGTAACATGAAACCGCATAAAAGGAGCCCATGTTGCAGGACCCTAAGCCTACTCTAGTGGCTCAGGTAACCTACTTGTAACTTGCAGAGGACTGCCATAAAGTAATGAGCTTATTAAGGCGATATAAGGCGATATACTATACCTTGGTTTATAACCATTTGTCACCTTCAAACTCCCCACACCCTAATAACAATAGTGAAATTTCATCTTGCAATTATTGAGGGGGGGGGTGCTGTCTAGGGGTTTTGGTTCTAAGGCGGGTTGGTAAGTCCTTTTCTAAGTGATGAAGTCGCTTCGGCTTTTTGATAACGAGCCTTTGGGGGGGGGGGCCTTCCTCTGCACGCATATTGCTGAGCAGCTCTTGTCGTCCATCACAAGTGCAACTGGCTACAGCAATGGTCCAAATTTCTTGTTTGTTCGAGGGTTCAGCTTGAGGAGACCAACGTCCATGCGTCTGTCCGGTCCTTGGCCCTGCAGAATGCCAGAACACAATCTGCAATGTGCAATAAGGGACGTTCATGCACTAGTTTAGGCACCATAAGTGTGCGAGTTCCACGAAGGGTTCCCTAAAGAGCCCAGGATAATACCACCAGCATCCAGTTCTCACCACATTTCCACATGAGCTAGCCCTGCTTGACTGTGCTCCTGGCCGGATAGGCAATCTGTTGACGCAGCGTTCCGTCGAAGAGGTAAGGCCTTGTCGCAGCTGTGCGGTCTGCAAGATACATGAGCTATAGTCTGAACTCCTAGTATCCCCTTGAATAACCCCTATAGGAGTCCCCTATATAATCCCTATATAATCCCCTTTAAGGAGTTTAGATTATGGCTCACATAAGGAGGACCCCCCCACCCTGTAGTAGCGGTATGATAGGAGGATAAGGAGACCCTAATATAGTCCTTAGTATCCCTGGCAGCCACCATTTCAGGGTGGGGGGTCCGCCTCAAAGATATACATGTCATCCAATGGTTCAAATGCGAAGCCCCAGAAACATAATCCCCTTAAACCTATGAAACAACACATGTTAAACAGTTCCTTGAGGTTATGCTACAACATAAATCGAGAAAAACAAAAAACATCCCAAGTGGATAGGAGACAACAGGGTTAGGAAAGGTACCGACTCGAGTTGCTGAATTCAGGGCGTTCCCTGGCAGCATAGTTCGGATATAGCTGGAGGTTTCCCCAAATTAGGGGTACCATAGCTGGGGCTTTGTTAGGGGACCTTTTTCGGACGTGCTATAAGGATTCTGGTATTTTGGGGTCATATTGGGGTGCCTGTGACTATGGAACTTACCAAGTGGGAGGCTGAGGGCTCAAAGTTTCAGCGCTGTGGCAAAGTATAACAATAACCCCAATCACCTAAGCACCAAACCCCAAACCCAAAACCACCACCCAGTCTGGGTTGGCCCCTAAAACCCTTTGAAAAAAAATAGTATATAGGGTCCCTTATTAAAGCCATTAGGGAAAATAATGTCCCAGGGCCCTACCCAGCAGTTTAGTAGGTGAGGGATATTGCCCCAATAATGGAGAACCAAATTGAAAAGAACATGGAACATGAAATTGAAACTGGGGTTATATGGGGCTCATAAAGATTATATAGCCGCAATTACCTACAGTTTAGTAGTTGCCACCGCCCCCTAATATGTTTAGGGTTTAGGGTCCTTCATGGGTATAAACCCATGAAGCTGTAGGGAATTGGAGCTACAGGTAGCGCATGAAGGGAGGGGACCTAAGCTCGAAGCCTGGGCCTCAGAGACACTCTAAGCTCAGCTGCTCAAGAACTGTAGCGAACCTACTTGCAGGGTCAGGGGGACTTAGAAAGTAGGTTAATAATGGGGATAAGTAAGGTTACTATATGGGTTATACGCTACTTACTAAGTCCCCCTGACCCTCCAAGTAGACCCTCCAACTACCCTCCATGGGGGCCTAATCACCTATTATTAGGAGACATATACCTCTATTTAAGGGTACTGGGAGGGTCGTGGAAGCTATCACAACTTGGGTATACAGTAATTCGATGACACGATTTCCTGATTATCGAGAGTGAACTGTGTAATGATTGTTTGGTGGTTGAACCTAGTAAGTTTATATTCCTTATATAAACTACTATACCCCAAAAGGAGGATATAATCTTACTCGATAATGGGTACCATAATATCCCCAAATAAAATACTACTCAACTGAAGTTCCTTTAAAAAACCCAGTATGCCACAGCCATGTGCGCAGGCTGTTGATTTCAGACATCCTTCTCTGGGTTGGCCCCTAACACCCTTTGAAACATTATTTGTATATAGGGCCCCTATATTAAAGCCATTAGGGAAAATATTAAATATCCCAGGGTCCTACCCAGTTCTTGGCGCGTAAGGTGCTCTTGAGAGATGGAACTGTTCCGCCCATCCTTGAGTTAGGACTCACACGACATCTACTATGACTCCCAATAGCCCAACGTAGGTAATATCTCTAGACTTTAGGGCCCAATGTAGGTATCAATTTTAGACTTCGAGCCCATAAGACTTTCCGTAAGGAGCCTCTGCGCCAGGAAGAAAAGATTGCGCGTTGGCGGCCTGCATGTATTTGGCTTAGGGTAGTTAAGCCCTAAAGCCTGGGCCCTAAACCCTAAACCCTAAACCCTAAACCCTAAGCCCTAAGAGGTTTTATTGGCTCAGGGCTCCAGTCCTCTCGTGGAAGCTTTGGAGAACCTTGTCAGTATGGCTGCATGTAATATGAGGTTTACAAGGGGAAAAATGCCCGCTAGAAACATCCGATATGGTAGTTTCCCAAAATAAGGGGACCCCAATATAGACCCTAATATACTATATAGTCCTTATTATAGGGACCCCCCAAAAAGGTACCCCTAATTTTGGGAAACCCCCCATATTTTCAAGTGAGCGTACGAGCAGGTTGTTAGCTTGAAGGGCTTACGGTTGGGCTCTTTTCAGCCGTTCTGATAGATTGCGATGTCAAGGGATTTTGTGGGGTATAACAAACTAATGCTAGGGCCGATAGGGTTTAGGGTTTAGGGTTTAGAGTTTAGGGACATGTCCAAAGTCCAACCAAAGAAGGCCTTGCCTGTACATGCTCTGAAGTTCTGACACCCCCATCATTCTCAGCACCTATCAAGATCAAGGGCACTTGCAGGTGGCAGTTCTCCAGATTTTATCAACTGGGTACCCGGTGCAGGGTCTAGGGTTCAGGGTACCCCCATAGGATGCCAACGAAGACTACGTACATGTATACGTATATACATTTGTATTTGGGGATCCTTGCCCGGTAACTACCCCTGAGAAACCCCACGGGTATCTGGAGCCCTACAATACATGGTATGTATGCATGTATGTATGTATGTATGTATGTATGTATGTGTGTATGTAGGTGATGTGATATGATGTATGTAATGTATGCAATGTATGTAATGTGTGTATATGTATGTATGCATGTATGTATGCTTGTATGTTTGTATGCTTGCATGTATAACCGTTAGTATACGGATTGCCACAAGATATGCCTAATTCCGAGAAACCCTAATCGCAACACATCCTATGTAATCTCATGGTCCATCTTCTTTTCCTGTTGATTGTATCTTTTTCTTTTTATTCTCCATTATTGGGCAAATATCCCTAAACCTCAAACCCAAGCCTCCCAAAACCATACACCCTGAACCCTAAACCCTAAATCCTTAAAGCCTAGACCCCTAAAAAATACAATAGATGGTAGTTTCCCAAAATAGGGGAACCCAATATAGACCCCAAAATACTGGAATCCTTATTATTGGGACCCCCAAAATGGTACCCCTAATTTTGGGAAACTCCCAGATGTTTTCAGGAATGAGGCCCCCCCCTTCAGCCTGCTCATCATGGCTGGTCTGGCCTGGCCCAGATTGTGACATTTGGGACGCAGCTCAGGGTTTATGTCTAGGGTCTGGGGATTCAGAGCTTGGGGCTCAGGGGGCTTGGGGGTTTAGGGATTAGGAGGTTTAGGGTTCAGGGGGTTCAGGGTTCGGGGGGTTTGAGGGTTAGGGGGTTTAGGGTTCAGGCTTTAGGGGGCTTAGGGTTCAAGATTTAGGGGGTTTAAAGTTTGGGGTTCAGGGCGTTTAGGGCCTTGGGGCTTTTAGGGCTTAGGGAATTGGGGCGTTTAGGGCTTAGGGCTTAGGGCGTTTAGGGTTCAGGGTTCAAGATTGGGTTTGGCTGGTTTGCGGCTCAAGGTTTAGCGCCTAGGGTATACTATTTCTGTAGGGCCTAAAGGATTACCAATACTGGCGAATCAAAGGGAAAAGAACATTCAACATGGAATGGTAACTGGAGCTATACAGAGCTGAAGGGATTCTGCAATGTAGGGACTTCAAGAATTGCCAACATTGTTTTGAGTTCTGTTCGCGGTGTCCTATACCTATACCATGAGTATGCAAGGAATCTAGGACCATTATGGAGATAGATAGATAGATCGATAGATATATATATATATACACGCACACTTATTGAGGCCTCTAAGGCCAAGTACATTTGAAGCACATACTTCGGGCCCTCAGGAGTTGACGTATAAAGAAGTACTCTGGGGCCCAGGCATATACAATATGGATTTCTGAACTGACCTGCAGCTTGTGGGTATGGGTGCTTCCGAGTAGGTTCCAAAACCAGGGTCCCATCCTTGTACTCCCCCAGTTACCAGGTGCTATAATATAATTCTTGCCCAAACCCCCAATTCTGAAACCTGCCTGTTGGCAGTTTGTAAAGTCAAGGATGCCATCGCCACACTAACCACTTTACAAGTATGAATCCCTATACCACACCGGCCCTTACTAGCCCTTCAGCTCAAATGACTCCGAGGTCCTAAAACTTTAGCTAATCATGTGGGGTCAGATCTTGTGGGGGGTGCAGCATAGTCATTGGCCTTGAGAACCACCTATTTCCCTACCAGTTCAAGGAGCACCTGACTGGCGTATTTTAGAACCAACGGATGCAGGGGGCGAATGAGCAGGACAAACCAGACCCCTGGGAGGATCTAAAAATTAGATCCCCTATAGAAACCCATTATAACCCCTATATAATCCTTATATAATTCACACTATGGTTCTAGGGGATCTAATTTCTAGATCCTTTTGGGGGTCTGACAAACCCCTCGAACTGGCGCTTTCCTTCGGGAACACGTTGCAGGGCTGTTTTAGTCTTAGGCCTTCTTTGAAAAGGGGTCTCAATCTTAGAGCCAAAGCTTTGAACCCACAAACCATAGAGGCTATATGATATGGGGGTTAAATGGTTCTACGGCGTTATATGGGGCTATGCACGCTTTAGGGTTTAGGCAGACTGGAGAATCACATGGAACATGTGGAAAATGGCATGGTCCTATTTTTTTCTAATTAATTGGGCTGGCTCAAACCAACATGCAATCCAAAAGGACACTAGTCTTCATGGGGCCCTGTCGCGGCTTCCCCTAACCCCTAGCCCTCCTTGTAGCTGGAGTGGTAATTTGCAGTAGCTATTCACAGGCGGGTGGTGCTTCATGGTGGAAACCGCGTCATACTCAGTACTAGCAACCATATGGGGCTTCCCAAATTTGGAATCGTTCTTATTGAGAGGACCCTATAAGAAGGATTATAGAATATTGGGGTCTGCATTAGGGTTCCCAAACTTTTGCAAACTAGCCAAACTATCGTGATATTCAATCCACGCATGTCTAGACCTTGCCGCGCATCCCTAAAACCTGAACCCCTAAGCCCCTAAAACTCCAAACCCTGAAATCCTATACCCCAAAGCCCTAGAATCCGAAACCACAAGCCAACACCCTAAAATCCTAAAACAGTAAATCCTAAAACCGTAGACCCTCAAATCCCCAGACCCTAAACTCCTAAACTCTGGAATCCAAAACCCTAAAATCCTAAATCCTCAAACCCTAAAACCCAAAAATCCTAAACCCTCAACCCTAATATCCTAAACCCCTAAACACCAAAAAACCTACACCCTAAAACCCTACAACCTAAAACCACAAACCCTCCAATCCTAAACCCTAAAATCCCCAACTCCCAAAACCCAAAACCTTAAAACCCAGGCATTCCTGCCTTGCCAGGCGTTTGGAAACCTGAGTAGGTTTTTTTGGTGGTTGAACCTAGTAAGACTATATTCTTTATATAAAATACTATACCCAAAAAGGAGGATATGATCTTACGCCATATTGGGTACCATATTATCCCCAAATAAAATACTACTCACCTGAAGGCATTGCAAGTTGCAACGAGGGCTCACGTTGGAGGTTTAGGTTCTGGGCTTAGGGATTAGGATTTAGGTTCAGGGTTTAGGGTTTTCGAATTTAGGGTTTAAGGGTCCAGGATTTCAGGGTTGCTGCAGCTTCTACCCAGACCCTCCTATGTAGTGCCCTTTTGGGTGGAGTATTGCATGCACTTACCCAAAACTATAACCAACCCCAAAAGGAACAACATCGGAGCCCCTGGGCAATGTAGACCCATGTTTAATAGACCCTCTCCTTTTAAGGGGCTTAATTAGGATCCCTATTATAATCCCTATTAAGTGGTGGGTGTTTATTAATCAGGGGTCTGGGTTAGCTAAGGTCTCATGGGTTAGCATTGGATCCTCCGTTATCGGTTTTTGGGATGATATCCCCCTATATCCTCCTAAATAGCCCAACAGGTACCCGGTTATAATATTGGCTTTTACATTTTCTGGTCCATTATCCGTATGCACACACATATACTATATAGATATATATATATACATACACATATCCATATCATTTTGAAACCCTGTATGGTATAGGTCCAATAAAAGGTATACATTGTACTTCAGGGACCCATGCTGGGGATCATTTCCCTAACCTTTGCCACGCTTGGTGACTTAGGGTTCCGAGTTTAGGCTGATAGGTTCAGCGCAAATGTTTAGAATGTGCTGAGTTGAAGCGCAATTGCAGCCTCTCAGCGTTTAACTCCCTGAGCTCTGGATCCTAAAAACTGGTATGCTACATGTCGAGCGTCTGGCGTTGAAGACTATGCACCCGCCCTCATGTGCTACGTGATTAGCATCAATTTAGACTTGACGCCCCAACCATCTGAAGAATTCTTGACACTGCGTGGCAAAGTCCTGATGCCCTAGGAATTGCTCAGTTATGGAAGCTGCTTGGGCATCATACCACTTGGTCCCTATGTTGTTGTGCTATTTCCAGCAAGCGTCAAAAGGGCGCCATAGCTAAAGTTCACACCAGTGCGGGCTACATTGGCGTGCCAAGTGAGAAACCCTGTCCCTTACTCCAGCGGTGCCAAACGTGCCCTGACAATAAATATATCTAAGTTGCTGTTAGTAAGCATCCTGGGCCAACCAATCTAGGGTTGAGGGTTTTCCCAAGGCTCTTATCTACTTCCTGTTTGGGTAGTATATTATATTCCCTTACCAGTAACAGAGCCAGACAAGAACTGCGTGCAAGAACTGCGTGGGAGCCCTCGGGTAGGCTTTAGGGGAACACTCCTAGAGATTAACGAGAAAACAGGCACTATCAAGCCCCCAGAAACTAAGTAGAATAGCATTTTTAGGTCCACCTAAACCTCAACCCCTAAAATCCAAAAGAGCTGTAGTCTCCTAGTATCCCCCTGAATAACCCTTATAATGCTCCCCTATATAAGCCACTTTTAAGAAGTTTAGACTATAGCTCAAGTATATGCGCCCTAAACCCTAAACCTCTTCACCTGCCGTCCGAAAGGCAGGGCCACAGCTGCCCGAGCACTCGGAGTAGTGAGCTCTTGCCAATGCCACTGGGACCTCGAGTATGTGAACGGTGTTCTGGTATGGGGTTGATGGTGATTTAGTTCTTTCAGAATTTAGGATCGAATGTGTATCTCATTAGGATAATAGGTCAATTCCAAGTTTTATCTTCTTAAGGTGGACTGTATACTCAACACCGTTTATAGGATTCCCAGCTTTATGTCTAATACCTTCCAGGTACAGAAAGGTACCCTGTACCCTAAAACCCTAAGTGTACCATGGTCTAGGTAGGGTGTAGGGTTGGGTGATGAGAGGGATTTTGGGAAATAAGATTCAGGTACCTTCTTGCCAGGATGGATTCAAGCCCACTGGATCAGCCTAAATAGGGTCAGGGTCAGGGGATAAGGAAGTAGGGTGTAGGGATGAGATGTTGCATGTGATTTCTGCCCGGGGGTTGTTCGATCTTTTGCCTGCCCGGTCGCCCATTTGGAGCGCATTCGTTGACCGCCCAACCCAGCACCAGAATGCTCCTGGAGCGCCCGACGCACGGAATGTCTCTCCGCTGCCGAGTCCCACAGTGTGCCCAATGGAGAGCCCAGCCCCAAGAGTGTCCCAACGTTGCTAGGGCTTAGGGTTTAAACGTGAGACAGAATACCCAACTACAGAGCGCCCCAAATCCCTTTTTGCAAGGTCTGTCCCACAATTGAAGTTGGCAGGCCATTCTGGCCCGAATCTTAAGGTGGGACCGGTCTCCCTACATATCTCCCTACAAAATCCTAACATGTACCCGATAATGTAAAATATTAGGTTCCATTGTCTTTTCCATGATCCGCGTATATATGTTCATGCTCGAGGCCACTTGGATCTCACTAGGTCTTCCGCATGCTTGGCATCCACTCCGAAAAGCTGTTGAAAGTCTTTCAAGCAAAGCTGGTCAGATGTACGAGTCTAGAAACTAACTACCGAACGTTCTGTTGGGTTCAGAAAGTTTGGTTCGGAACGAGAAGCAAGCAGGCTCACGGGTTCCCCTACTTCCCCCCAAGGTTCCCCCTTTATTAACCTTAATTAGGCTAAATTATCCCTAAATGGGGTTGTATAAATGCCCGTCGACCATTTACACATCCCGAAATAGCGTCATCGTTTTTCTTGTTATCGTTTTGTGGGGTTTCAGCTGCATGCATGTACATGGGGTCTCTGCAATACAAAGAAGTTAATACAACTACAACCTAGTGTAACCTACGATGATCTACTTATGAACTCTCTGATATACACCATAAAATTCGATCATACTCTACCATAACCTACGGTATTTTACTATAATCTGCTGAAATCTGTTATGATCTACCGTAAGGTACTGAAACCTGATATAGGCTATCATAATTCACTATACCCTATGTTTTATCTACTTTTGTCTGCTATAAACTAACATTACCTACCATAGGCTGCTGACTACTGTTCATCATATACTATGACCTACTATAAACTACTCCAATCTACTATAACCTACCATAATCTGATATATGTACTAAAATTTACTATAACCTATTGTAACCTTCTATAAGCTACTATAATCGACGATCAGCTGCTATAATAAGGGATATGTGCACTTGATCTTTCCTGGCAATGCGTGCCGTGAGAGCGATACTTGCTAGGCAACACGGAACACATGTCATTGCTGGCATGGCAATGAATCAGGAGTTCAAGCTTTGCAGCGATGGGGAGTCAAAGACACTGGAGGTAAAGACTTTGCAAACACGGTCCGTTCAAGTGATGCGAACGTAGCGGCATGGCACAGGTAGCTTTTCCTTTATCCCGACCCTACACCCCACACCCTGAACCCTAAATATAGGGATGATATATGGGATTCTGTTCCCATATTCTCTACGAGAAACCAGTAAGGTAACTGTACCTCCAGACTCCAGCAGCGCGCCCGTATCTGCTACGAACTTTGAAGCCTTCCTCTTAGTAGCTCAAATAGGCAACGTAGGAATATTTAGGGTTTAGGAATTATACAGGGATTAGGTTCCCTCATCCCGTCCTAAGAACCGGTAAGTCCTTGCTGGAAATGCCATCTCAAATGATGCACGTGGCCGTATGAATAATATGCGCAGTGGAGGTCTGGTCAGTAACGAATCAGGGAATACAATCCCTATAGAACCCTTACGTCTTGTATTCCCTTATTCCCTACTAAGCCTAAAACCTTAACCCTAAACCCTAAACCCTAAACCCTAAACCCTTAACCCTATATTCCCATAGTCCCTAGTAGACCCCAGCGAGACTATTGGGGAGCAGGCCCATGATCAAACAACTCTCACCAACTTCCAGGGCCACACTCACCTGGCTGCGCGCCCGCGCCGGGGTAGGAGGGGGAGGGGCTTAGGGGTTCAGTAGGGTTTTGGGTTCAGGCTGTGGGGTTCAGCGTTTAGGGAGAGGAGCTTAGTAAGGAATGGAGGAAGGGATCCCCGAAAGTAGTCTCTGTTTGTAACAATCCGTTCAAGATCTGCGTAATTCAGAAGTGTTGTCCTTTAAGTCCTATTCCTTTCTTCCAGATTCGCCACCAGCAAGGAAGCCAAACAGGTCCTATTCAAGCCTAGGTGTGTCAAGCCCCTCCGCCCTAAGACCCTACTGCAGGTAGCGTGAACGGTCCATGTAGCTGAACGCCATTGGTCTCTGTGTAAAGAAAAACTATATACCTACATGGACCCTGGGGTAGAGGCCTAGATAATCGATTAGAACACAGTTTGGGACAGATTCTGCTAAGATGCTGTTAAACCTATGATCAGGCTTATACTGGGGTCGTACTCCTACGTAATATGCCATGCGGTCCTTACCCTGTGGGCACAGTACCATGGAAGCTTCTTAAAGGACGGGTCTCTTTCAATGGGGCCAAGAACTGTCAGAAACCATAATGAAAGCCTCCTTCTTCCAAAAAGGGAGCCGGCAGTACCTACAAACACCCATGTGATCTGCCCACCATATGGGCCCTGAATATCGCCACCGCCGTTAAAAGGGGCCCATCACTTTGGGAAAGCTCCACGTTCCCTAACTCCCCGAATTGGGGGCAAGACCCCACGATACAATATATAATAGGAACCCACAAGAATTGAATCCCTAAACCCTACACTTGCCCTAAATCCCAAACTCCAAACCTTGGACCCTAAACTCTAGCCCTTAACCCCAAACCCCATCAGCTTGGGAATTCCAATTTCCTGACATCCCCCACAAGAAACCCTACGCCCTAAACCCAAACCTCTTAAACCCTAAAGCCTAAGCCCTATAGTCCCCTTAAGTAGATAATATATGGGATACATGGGCATCTTATTATAAGACACCCAAAGCTATATTCTATCTACTTAAGGGGAATTGTAAAACCACCGAACCTTGAACCCTAACTTCCCTAGGGACTGAGTCCTGCCAGTTGCAGCCTCGGGAAGGAGGAGTCTCGAACCATCCGGGGTGTAGATGTCCACGTCCTGTGGAAACACGAAGGTTTAGGGCTTAGGGGCGAATATATACATATATTTACATTCATATTTATATATGTAGGGACATATATAGGGAGGTATATAGGGGGAATATATAGAGGGTTTGAGGCTTAAGAAGTTTCTCATAAGGGAGGTCGGCTTGGGGTATACAGGCAGTTTAAGGGGATTATGAGGGTCCTTTTGCAGGATTGGATCATTTTGAGAAAAACAGGAGTTGCTGGTGCTTTACCTGGGTTTAAGCTGCAGGGCTTAGTAGGAAAAGGGAATTAAAGGTTTAGGGTAATAGGATGTAGAGACTTCCGTAGGCGTCAAGTAGGGACTAGCATGGAACCATGCCCCGCAAAACACGAGACAGCCCTGAACCCCGAAAGCCCCAAGGAATTGGATCTAACGCCAAACCCTAAATCCTAAACCCGTAACCCTAAATCCTAAACCCTAAACCTTCAACGGCGGCTGAAGGGTTTAGGGTCAAGCAGCCTGTGCCGTTCCCAAGTGGAGGCTGGGGGGCACCACAGTCAGTAGCTTAGTCAATGGACCCTAAAGCTTAAAGCTTAAACCCCTAAACCCTTAACCCGTAAACCCCGAAACTCAAAGTCATAAGTTAGAGACCAGGGGTCGGAACCAAAGCTCTTTTTGCCAAGTCCGGGCTCCGAATGTCTGGACCTGAATAGAACCCAAGTCTGGCTCCTTCTGCAGATTTGGTAGTTTCCCAAAATAAGGGGACCCCAATATAAAGCCCAATATACCATGATCCTTATGATGGCCACCCCCCAAATAGGTACCCCTAATTTTAGGAAAACACTCATTTAGTTTTCCCAGAATTGGGGGTAACTTTCAAGGGGATATGGGGGCTCCATAGGGCTATGGAGGGTATAGGGTTCAAGGTTTCCCAGAATTAGGTGTACTTTTAAAGGGGTTCTATGGGGGATATATAGGGTTAGGGTCTAGGGTTTAGGCTTTCCCAAAATTAGCGGTACTTTTCAGAGGTGCCTATAATGAGGATTATAACATTCTTGGGGGTCTGTACTGGGGTACCCCCATTTGGGAAACTACCAAATTGAGGCGAAGCACTCCGAACCAAGTGAGCAAGGCTTGATCTCAGGACAAGAATTGGCGGCGAGTCCCAAAATTGGGGCCTCAGTATGGTATCCCTAATACAGTATCAGGTGCGGTAAAATAGTTCATAACCAAAAGGGGCCCATAATTTTGAGAATAACCCAGTTCGTTCCCCTGCCATCATCCTTACAAGTGTGCATGCACCGTCTGGGCGTTTTCAATGATTCTGCCACTTCGCTGTCACTTCCCAAGCCACTGATACCAAAATCCTGACACCTGGAGTCCCACGCAAGAGGCACAATTTTGCAAGACTCACCTTCAACAAGCCCTACGCTTTGCAGACCTTACATTCCAAAGAAACCCAGGGGGGCGCAGGTAGCCAGAGAGATCGTGTAAAAGGAGCTGCAGCCTTTCAAATATGCATAGCCCAACTAAGGCCTAAATAAGCCCTAATTGGGCCTTATTCAAGGTCTACTTTGGGAAAGGAACAAGTGGCAGGAGGGCGGGGGGGGTGGCGTAGTATAGGATGCCAGAATGGCAGCCGTGGAAGCCCATACAAGGGCCCTAGAAAGACTTCCCATGAAGAGGGGGCCATGGGTTTCCCTGTCAGTAAATACCAGAGTTCCCACTTAGTTGGCAGGCTTGCATGCACTCCTCACCCTGAAAACACAAAAACTATACATCCGAAAGCCTACACCCTGCAGATCCTCAAAGACAATGCCCGGCGACACGCCAACAGCAACCTATCCATTTGAGAAGCTTAGGGCTTAGGATTCAGTTTTCTTTTAGAATGCCAATTTAGGCGAGTGATACTTTTTGAAAGGTAGGATCCCGTATACGCACCGCAACTCGCTTGAATCCTCTAAATCTTCCCGATTTGCCAAAACTAGAGCTACCCTTTTTTGGGGGTCCCCAGAACAAGGATTACAGTATTTTTGGGGTATATATTGGGAAACCCCTATCTTGGGGAAACTACGATTTTGCTTCTGCTGGACTCTGACCATATCTTACGTGACTTGTTTGCGAGGTAGGAGGTCCTTGGGGGCTCTAGGACAGCTTGGATCACTACCTTGGGGCTCAATACATGTACGTAGATGTACTGCCTAGCTACACGGACCCTTTGGGGTAGTGCGTTTGGCATGCTTCGGGTGTGCGGCGTGTTGCTTGATCAGCCATGTGTTTGTGATGGGCACGTCCTCTTTGAGTTTAGAAGCTTCTTGTGCTGACCTTCAAGGTTCACCTAGACCTTTAAATGCGGGGACTCTTTGGGATATCTATACCCTCATGGGTCAGAGGTCCACCCTAAACCCGAAGCCGCCAGGGTTGCAGATGCCAGGGTCATGTCTCCCGGGGCGGCCGGCAGTTGAGCCGTTGGAGAGTTGCGCAAGGTGTGGACCCCATGAATGTGCCATGGAAATCCTGTTCTGGAATCCTAGTCTACTCAGTATCAATCAACCAGTTGCCAGTTGCCAAAGGAGGCAACTTAATATGATGGTTCTTATGGCTTTAGGTTTTATCTGATTCGTTCCGTATGTGTCTTGATAGTCATGAAGTATACCAGGGTACATTACCCGATTACCCTAATAGTGGAGTATCAACTGGAAAAGAACATGCAACATGAAATAGAACCCTAGTTTCCATTTCCTTTCCATGTCCTTTTCAAATCCTTCCTTTCCCTGCTAGACCAAACACTCAGCCCCAAACCCTACACCCTAAACTCCTATACCCTAAGCCTTGACCCCAAACGCTGAGCCCTCAACCTTAAAACCCTAAACACTGAAAGCCTAAACCCTAGACCCTGAATCCTAAACCCTGAAAACCCTAAGTTACTAAACCCCAAATCCAAAGCCGAAAACCCTAAAAGCCTAAAATCCTCATCCTGAAACCTTTAAACCCTAAACTCTGAGACCCTAAACCCTAAAACCCTAAACTGTCAACCCTAAAACTCTAAAACCCTGAAACCTAAAATGCAAACCCTAAAACCTAAACCCTACAACCCTAAACCCCTAAAACCCCTAAACCCCTAAAACCCTCATTACCCCTGAAACCTGAAATCAGCGTGCAACTGCCTGCGGACCGCACCCCAGCTCCAAGGGCTTCACCTGTAAGCAGCCTCGGAATTGCTTCGTAAGTTATAGGATCCTAAAGGCGGTTTAGGGTTTAGGGTTTAGGGTACAAGGGAGTTTTGGGGAAACTTAGGGAAGCTTAGGGGGTATAAGGGAATAATTCAGGATTACTTGTTTACCTACCTTCCTTAAACCACCCCCCCTTAAGGACATCCTAAGTAAGGGTTTAGGGTTGAGGGTTTATAGGTGGAACATAGGGGATATACAGGGTTTAGGGTTAAGGCCGTAGGGGCCTTAGAGATTTTAGCAAGGGTTCTACGGTTAGATCTATAGGGATATGTGGATATATGGATATATGGAGCTATATGGCTGTTGCATAGGGTTATGGTTTAAGGGCTAAGGATATAGGGATATTCTCCCTAGAATGGAAAGTCAAACGGAAAAGGCGCAGGGAAATGAAATGGAAACTGAGATTAAGGAGGCCCTACAATAGGGTTTAGGGGGTCACCGCGGCCAATACTGGAAAACCAACTGGAAATCGAATGGACAAGGACAGTGGAACATAACATGGAAACTGGGGATATATGGTAGTTTCCCCAAATAAGGGGACCCCAATATAGACCCCAAAATACTATAATCCTTATTATTAGGACCCCCCAAAAAGGTACCCCCAACTTTGGG
>CAJNIZ010041924.1:0-17879 GCA_905231905.1 Symbiodinium pilosum | reverse complement strand
AGTTTAGACTGTAGTTCATATGAGCTACAGCCAATATTTCTTACCCAATTTAATGGACATGGGTTCCTTATTAGGGACTATATTAGGGACTATACTAAACTACAAGAGGAACCCCTATGTCCACTGTTAAGGGCCCCTTAATAAGGCTAACATTGACCGTAGCTCATATGGAATGTTGCCACTTACTCAATCATGGTACCATGCACGGGGATTGCTCACTGTAAGTCGGTATGCGTTTGTTATAGTAGGGGATCTGTTCAATTAGGTTCCGCGAGAGCTCAGGAAACTGAAGATGTGCGTACTTATATGATTTGCAAAAACAAAAGGGCATCAAACATAATCTTCATAGTAATGCTCTTGTGGATGGTGACTATGGCGATTAATGTAATTACGGCAGGCCCATTCCACAAAGGGCTTGCCGCAGGTGTAGGTTTGATGAGACTGAGAGCTTGCAAATACTTGAAGCAATCCTCCCAAGGGTTTAGGGGTTAGGAGTTTCGGGTCCTAAGGTTCAGGGTTGCTACCCTGATTGCTGAGGCCGCGACAGGATCTTGATTCCTTCTGCACAAGACAGGTTCGGATGCAGTTGCTGACTAATTTGGGGTTTCGGGTTTAGGAAGTACCTAGGCTATTCCCTCCTTTTACAGCCTTATTCTTAATTAGAGCAAAATACCATAACTCAAAAACACTTTTCCCAAGTCAGGCGCCTGCACTACTCTCTGGCATTCAACGCGTTCAACACAAGGTTCACGGAGCTTCACATACCAAGGTTTTAGGGTTTTACTGTTAGGATTTAGGGTTTGGGGTTTTAGGGTTTAGGGTTTGGGGTTTAGGATTTAGGGTTTAGGTGGAAGTTGACTGGGGGAAGCACAATCCAACCTTTGTTGGAATCTGCCTTGAAAGCCTCACGTCATTTTTTTAGTGTCAGTCAGATATGGGACCCTCAACTCTAAACCCGAAACTCTAGACCAGGACATCCCTAATAACCCTAATCCCTCAACCCTAAACCCTGAGGCCCTGATAAACCCTAATCCCCAATTCATTCCGCCCACCACATGCAAGCCTTGTTTACATCATAATGAGGCGGCTCATATGAGCTACAGCCAAATACCTGTGGCTCCATTTACCTACAGTTTTATGGGTTCTACCTACCAATTAAGGGGTAAGTACTATTAAACTGTAGGTAAACGAGATAATTTATGGACATGGGTCCTTATTCGGGAATGTATTAGAGGTTGTACTAAACTACCAGAATAACTCCTAATGGTCCCTCGGTAACAATAAACTTGACCATAGCTCATATTATGGTAGTTTGCATAAACAAGGGGGCAAGCATATAAATCCCCATGCAGTATATCATTATCTTGAGGCTCCAAAAAGTACCCTTGAATTCAAGAACCTCAATCCGAATAAATTCCTACATGATCCCCACAATGCATGTTTCTTAGTTTTTCCATGTTCTTTTGCATGTGATTCTCAATTATTGGAGGGTGGCAATATCGCTATATCACCCTAAGCCTAATTTTGCGAGACCCCCAAACCCTAAACCCTAAACCCTTTAGAAGGGGGAAACTCCATTCCCCTAAGCCCTTGTAGGTTAAAGATCTTCCCAGTACACTTGGTTAGGACAGCATGGAACCTCCAGCTTCTGTTATCAGCACTCCGGGTCTAGCACTTGTCATGTAAAGAAGTTTAGGCATTAGGGTTAGGGGGGTTAGGATTCAGGGTTTAGGGGGGTTTAGGGTTTAGGATTTAGGGTACAGAGATCAGCTGCATGTGCATGTTGATCGAATCCGATTTGAGACTGGCACAAGCATCTTTTTTATGCCAATGCATTCAAGTCAATGCAATTGCCATTGGCGGGTCGGAGGGTTTGGGGCCTAGAGTTCGGAGGGGGGGAGGGGCATACTTGAGTAAATACAGATACCCAATAAACCCCAAACCCTAAACCCTAAACCTGTGTGAATCTTATGGTCACAAGCTCCATCGAGCCATTCGCAGTTGCTCTCTGTCAGGACAAACAGCCTCAAAGCCCCAACCAAAGCACTGTGACTTTTAAACGTGGTCACCGCCGTTATGAAAGCCGTAGCTAAACAGCGCTTAGGGACCATAGGACGTTACCTGGTTATACTTTGGGGGTGGCGGCTAACACGTCTTCTTTACCGGAAATTTGACCCTTATTTGTGGTATATTTAACTCTTATGTGGTCGGGATATTTAACCCTTATTCGGTGGATATTTAATCCTTTTCTGGTGTTTTTTAGGGAAATTTAGCCCTTAATTGGGGGACATTGAACCCTCATTTTGGCGATATCTACCCCTCCTTGCGGGGGATACTTTACCCACATTTGGTGGAGATCGGGATATCTGTAGCGCGCGTTTGAAGGATATTCAACCGAGCAGAGACAAAGCGTGGTTGCAGCTGTGCTGCAGATTTGCGATACGTTTGGCCTCCATTCCCACCAAAAATTTAACCCTTGAATGCCGCCAAATAAGGGTGAAATTTTGGGCGGAAAAGAAGGGTTGAATCTCGGCATTCAAAGGGGAAACCGATAATTTAACCTTTGTCTTGGGCCCCAGATTTAACCCTTATTTGGGAGGATTTAAGGGTTAATTTTTTTGTATGCGCCTGAGGGTCTTTAGGGACTTCGAACCCCTCGAATCCCTCTAGGACCCCCCAGAGAGCGGTTAGGAGACACGACAAGAGCTCAACCCTCCCCCCAAATACGAGGTTTAAGAGACACGACATAACAGTCAAACCCTCCAACATACAAGGGTTAAATAATGCCCCAGAATAAGAGTTACACGCCCGAGAATAGCAGTGAAATCCAAACAGAATGAGGGTTAAATCCAAACAGAAAGGCCCCAGAATAAGGGTTAAATCCAAGGTTATAAGTCCCAATGGAGGTCACAATTTGATACAGGAGAAGCCACCTAAAGACCCCCCCCCCTGGAACGTGTTAGAGGACACTTCCAAGTTACACTGTACTTGGGTTAGCCAAGCTAGGGTTGAGCTGGCAGGGTTTGGGGTTGCAATTTATGGACTGGGGGGCGGCTCCAGCATCAGTGCTGTGCCCGTTTAGGGAAGCTTCTTTCAGCTCTGCATGCGTGGGGGTGGCGGGAATGCGTAAGCTCCCTCTGACTGCTGCAGTACTGCATTTACTGCGTCACCCTCACGATATACAAATCGACCATGCCATGAAACTATATACCCCTGGTCTTGCACCTTAAGCCCTTTAACACCATATCAAACTATCGCCTAAGCCCAATATGTTCATCCACCTAACCCTGACTTCAAAGACCAACCTAAATCTTTAGCCCTTCAATCGACCTACACCCTTAAATGAAACCTTGAACATTCCACAACATCGGAATCCTGGCCGTCCATCAGCGTGCGGCTTAGGGATCGAGGGCTCGACTGCATGTCCACAGAGCACTCCAAAGGCACCTGCAAAGGATGAGGCCAGAGAGATGCGATAGGGATCCTTAGGGGATGGGGGGTTTAGTGTTTATGGGTTTAGGGTTTTGGGGTTAAGGTGTAGGTTTTAGGGGCTTGGGGTTAGGAGTTTAGGACTCTAGAGCCCACAGCCAAGCTGGCCAGGCGCTGCATTCTGCCTCCTGAACCTGCTTTGAAAGGCTCGGACTTTGGGAAAAATCTTAGACATCTCACGTCCTGTAATGGCATGCGTCTCATACCTGTTAGACAAGTTGGATGCTGCAGAAGACAGGGCTGCAACGGCCGCCTGAGTGGTATCCATCATTTGCAGCATCATAGCCACAAAGGATGTTGGTGAACCACTTGGTGACCCAAGCAGAAACGGATTGCCTGGATTGTTGCTTCCTGTGGCTCCTTGTGGCAACGGGGGTCCAATGGGCACGGCATCGCCCAAAAGCTCGTCATCAGAATCTCCGACGGGTGACGCAATACACCTTCCAAAAGACCCGTAACATCTGGTCAAGCACCCACGCCTGGGACTCGAGGAAACAGTAGCTGCCCGTACTGGGGGTCCATGGTTAGGATCCGAGGTATGGTAGTTTCCATGAGTAGGGGGACCCCAAGACCCCAATACACCCTCAAATACCATATTCCTTACCATGGGGACCCACTACGGTTGAATAAGGGCTTAATGTTTAGGTGTAGGGAAAAAGGGAGCCCCTTAGAAGGGCCAGGCAGGCATAGGGATCTGTATGGGCTAGTCTAATCTACTAGTAATCCCTTAATTCATAACCCCGATAGTCGTCCCGTATATCATCCCCTACATAACCCCGCTTTGAGGAGTTTAGACTACAGCTCTTGTGGGTGTAGGATGTAGGTTTAGCGATACAGGAGGCCTGTAGGCAGGCCAGGGTTGCAGAAAAAACTCTTATGATAAGAACTTGTCTTACCCCAACACCTAGTTCAGGGTTTAGGGTTTAGTTGCTTGGAGGGGTGCTCATTTCGAAGTTTAAGCGGATTGGGTGGTGGTTAATCCAAGTAAGACCCAAACTCTTCTTGGAAAATACAACAAACAAACAAAAAACCTACTCCCACCTTGAAAACTAGAATAGTTCCTTTTCAAACACTACTCTGTTAGGTACTGTAGGAGCAACCCTAGCCCTGAAACCCTGAGCCCTGCACCCGAAATCCTACTTCCAACACCTTGAGGTTCGTCATGCTGCAACTTGCATGGAACAACTCTGATGAAACTACCGCTAGTAAGAAAGACCAGTCTCAGGTCAGCTGTAATAGCAACGGCTTGTACAGCTATCAGTTGAAAGCACCTACAGAGAGGCAACGCGCATGAACGAAAACACCAAAACACACCCTCGAGGCGAAAATAACACACCCTCAAACCACCTAAAACCCTGAACCCAACAGCCCTCAAGCCCTAGAACCCCCCACCCCCACCACCCCCCAAAAAACAACATAACTAAACCCAAACCACCAAAGCCCACTGAGCTGACCCTTCTCGCCTTCATGTCTACGTCGGCGAACCAGTCCGAGGCCAAGGACATCCTGCAGGGTTTAGGGTTTGGAATTTGGAGATTCGGGTTTAGGGTTTATTTAGGGTTTAGAGTTGAGGGTTCAGAGCTTAGGGTCTGAAATTTAGGGCTTGGAGTCTAGGACTTAAGTAGCTTATGTAACTGTTAGCATTCTACTAGGGTTATTTGGAGTTATCAAGGCTTTAGGGTTTAGGGTTCAGGCTTTGCAGCTGCTTGGAATTATATAAGGGTTGTACCCGGGCTTTATAAGGAGTGTAGTAGGATCATATAGGGATTATTTGTATATACATATAGGGTTCATTGGAATCATTACCCCCGCCCCCCCAAAAAATGGGAAGCAACATGGCAAAGAACATGAAGACAGTGAAATGGAAACGACTATTTCATTTTTTAGGGTGCAGGGTTTAGGGATCTGGGGATGTAGAGGCCTAGAGATTAAGCGTTGAGAGCTTATAGTCCCCCTTAAGTAAATAGAATGCGGCTTTGGGTATATTATAATCAGATCCCCAATATGCTCCATATTCTATCTACTTAAGGGTTCCTGAAGCCTATATATCCCTATATAGCCCATTATAGTAGTTTCCATTTTCTTTTCCATTATCCCTATATAACCCCAATAATAAACCCCTTATTGACTGTAGGCTTTAGGAGCCCCTCGGGGAGCATTGGAGCAGGGGCTGAGGTGGGATCAGCGCATGGGGGTAGGGCTTTAGGGTCATAGGACTTGGGGGGGCTTGGCGTTTAAGGATTCTGGGTTGAAGACGTATTTGAGGGCAAGGCGGGCTAGAGGCTGAGTTCTGAATCCGCAAAGCCCTATAGATATATCCTATTATATACCCTATTATATACCCTACTATATACCATATTATATACCCTACTATATACCCTATTATATACCCTACTATATACCTATAAACATGACACTTGTATTTCTCGATTCTCGAGGCCAAGCTACTTAACCACTCAGTTCCACGCAGTCGCTAACCTTGATAAAGAATCTTGCTAGAACTAGGTCTGTCGCAAACCGGGAAACTAGGGCGTTCTGCAAGGAGAGGGAGTTCAGCAACTGGTGTCAGGGCGATCCCATATAAGCCTTTAGTCATTAAATGAGCCATAGTCTAAACTCCTAGTATCCCCCTTAATAACCCCTATAATAGTCCCCTATATAACCCCTGTATAACCACCCCTTAATAAGGAGTTTAGACTATAGATCAAATGGGGCCTTGGGAGCGGCTTTGGTTTGTTTAAGGGTGGGCCGCAGTGTTCGGCGCCTCAGGTTTGGAGCTTGAATGTTCGGGGGTTTGAAGGACAGGGTCTTAGGGTTTAGGGTTTAGGGTTTAGGGTTTAAGGGGTTTAGGGTTTAGGGTTTCCAAGGTTTGTGGGTCTAGAACCCAGGGTAGGCTTCAGCGCGTGGAATCTTAAGTGCTTGGAATCTCAGGGTGCTGGGCTGTGGGTTTCGGAACTTGAGGCTAGGGCTGCGGGGGTTTGAGGGTTTGGTGGGATAATGGAAAAAATGGAAACTACTCTATTATAATAGGGTGTATTTTTGGTGTTATACTGTTATACTGGGATAATGGAAAAGAACATGGAGACTACTATGTAGGGTTTCGGGTTTAGGATTCTCCGATGTTTGACCAGCTTCAGGTACTTCAGCTGATAGCGCGAAAGCGCCTTTCAACATATGAGCTGCCGTCATTTTTTCCATGTATTTGATTGACATGAGCTCCTATAAAGGAATTCCTCATAGATTAAGCTACCAAAGGGACTCCCATGTCCACCCTGAACGGTCCATCGGTAACCCTAATACTGACATTAGCGCAGTTTAAAATAAGGAGACAGCTCCTTTGAATGTAATAGTACCATCTCCACTGGTCTCCCACAGCTTTGTGGAAGGTTCTTCTGAGCTGCGAAGTGGGTGTAAACTGATCCACTGCAATGCCGGGCCCTTGAGCTCTTATGGCTAAGAAGCAAACAGCGTACACTCCTAGTATCCCCCTGAATAACCCCTATTATGGTCCCTCTATAATGGCCTATATAACTAGCCTCTCAGGAGTCTAGACTA
Organism: Symbiodinium pilosum; assembly: GCA_905231905.1. Classification (NCBI taxonomy): domain Eukaryota; class Dinophyceae; order Suessiales; family Symbiodiniaceae; genus Symbiodinium; species Symbiodinium pilosum. Next base: position 10,835 of record CAJNIZ010041924.1, on the reverse strand, counting down.
TAGCTCCTGTCAGAGTTTCCTGACTCAACCTCTAGGGATGTCTGGAGACCACCCATTCCTGCACACGACCCCAACTCCACAACTGGAGCGCCGAACCCTAAAGTCCAAGGCCTGAGTTGGTAGTTTCAAATAATGGGGGACCCATGGTCCCTATTATTTGGACCCCCAAAATGGTACCCCTAATTTTGGGAAACCCCCACTTGTACATGTCAACCCCTAACTTGAAACCCCTGAATGAAAGCCAAGGCCCTAACACCTGCGCCCCAAAAAGCGCAAATCTCAGGCCACCCTGTCCACATAAGGGTTATATAAGGGTTATATAGGGTTTTATACGGATAATTGAAAAGAAAATGGAAACTACTTTAACATAGGGGTTATATACATCGGATGGGATGAGGTTTAGCTGACGATGGTTCCAATTCCGGACCATGTCCTGGAGAGCTCTGTAGACATGTTGTAGGAGCTGGAAAGCTTGTGGAATGCCTGCATGGCCTGTCACTGCCAGGAAGTCAGAGTCACCACGCACGAAGGACGAGCGCTTAGAGGTTTTTGGGCGTTTAGTTGGGAATAAAGCTGCTAATCGTTGAAATTCACTGTCATGAGAGCTGACCTTACTGGCCCAGTGCCAGAGGCACTGTTATTATTCGTGGAGTAAGGATGCGTGGCCACGTTTGGACAAGTGCCTCTGCGCCGCATCTTATATCCCGAAAAATCGCCCGGCTTCTTTTTTGGTGCAGTTTTTGAGCCTCTTGACTATGGAGATGTGCGTGCAGGATCTCGAAGCAGGAGGGTACGTGACACATGAGGGATCATCAGGTCACGCAGGAGAAAATGATGATGTTGCCGCGATTGACATGAGGGACCTATGAACATATCGGTTCCTGGATCTGGCGTCCCTCTTAAACTATTCTCAATGGTACCTGCTAACTAGGGCGTTTTCAAGAACTGCAAGCACTACACCGCCACTCCAGACCCATGAGTTGGATATGGTCCCCACCCCTATGACAGTCATATCTAGGAGCACTATTGAGGGTAAAATAGAACTACAACTACAGTTTCGGGGAGCATGAGAGGCATTCCCTCATGTATAGCTACAAACCCCAAACCTTGACCCCCAAGAAGGAGTTGGAATGCCCAGGACCACTACGAAATGATTTTTGCCAATCGGGCCGTCTAATACTGATTTCCAATGGTCCAAAACTGAAAATACAAACCGAATTCGAGGTGAGGTGGTCGTGATCTGGCCAGAAATTAGCGTAAGGGTCTAAATGACTAGAATTAATTTAACGGCCCAAATACGTAGAATATTCTAATATATGTAGTTCTAGCCGAACGATGAGGGCAGAATGTTACCAAAGTATCCTGGCTTCTACATTACTCCCTGCGGGAATACATTTCTCAATCGCCTCTTCCAATTCGATCACACGCCGCGCGAGCGCAGAGGCTTTTGCGAAGTCCATGACCTCTACCCAGAGGAGTTTGGTAATACACTCCCTCAAAGGGGATCATGGCCATAAAGGGTAACCTACCTCAAGGCCGTTTTCGGACAGCTGTGTTGAACAATTGCCCTATAGCTGTCAAGATATAGGATCCTTTTCGGTCTCTGGGACGTGGTTCGGGGTTTAGGGTGTAGGGTTACTGAAGTCCGCTTCTTACAAATGCCGAAGAGGGATCTGAAACTGAGATTGAGTGCCTTGTGCTGCTAGGTCACAGGCCCTGATAGGAGATCCAATGATTTCACATGGCGAGGTGTTGCTTTAGCGTGGATCTAGGATTTAGGGTTAATAGTAATGTGAACGCCGAAGTCCTAGACCAAAAGCCCCTTAACAGTGAATAACCAGTGTTCAGCCGTGTATCTAGCAAGGGTGAAGGACATGTCCTATACGCACCTCCTGACAACCCCTGCCGTCTGAAACATGGAGGTTTCCCGAAACATTAGGGTTTAGGGTTTAGGACCTATAGGTTTCGCCAACTAAGAGGGCCCCAATGTAGACGTGACTAGACTATGATAAATTCTTCTCGTCTTGTCATTGTGATTCCCCCCGAAAAGACCCTTAATTTTTGGAAACCCTAAGCCCTATAACACATGCCCCTATTACACTTTCACGGCCAAATCTTTTTGGAGGAGGCGCTGCAAAAAAGATCTTCTCACATCTGAGAGTTTCAAAGAAACCCTAAACCACTTAAAACGCGTGGCTCCGAGTGCCGGATGACTTCAGGGTTTAAGCCTAGCCCTTAGGGTCCATGTACCCAATTATTGGGCTTTTGGTACTGGTAGTTGTAGTACAGGCTCGGGGTAAATATATGATGATTGGGTACATGCATCCCTGCTTAGGGGGATGAAGCTCGAACAAAACATGTCTGAGCTCTTGGGCCAGATGGCTGGCTGTTGCATTCCAGCACGGACATTTTGAAATGCCCTACAGTCCTCGTAGTAATCCCCAACACAGTAACATCTTCTATACCCCATGCCCCAGGCAACATGACCTTGTGCTGAGATCGTGAATGGATGTGCCCTACACCCTAAACCCTAAACTCTTGCTTCCGAATATCTGCTGTCCCTGGCTTTGCAATTTGTCGGAAGCCCGCAAGGGTCCTGTGAGCAGGCCACACCCCGCGAGATGAAACTTGTGCACTGAGCACCATCTGCACAACTCTCCTAAAGGGGGTACGAGGGAAAGAAGCAGAAACGCACCCACCTACGCTTATCATGCTTCTTGTTTAGGCTGCTACATTGGGTATGAAGAAAAGTGCGGGAGAGTTTCGGGCCTAGCCCTAGGCAGGTTTGCTTACCCCAGCCACCCCAAACGAAGAGCTCTATGAGGAAAAACGAGGTCCTCGTTTTGGGGTCTGAAGTTACCAAAAGCACCTTTTCCCTATGTGTTAGGGTGCAGTATGTTATAATTAGCTTTGCAAGAGTTCTACGGGGATCATGCCTCTTCCTTTTGTACTGCCCCCCCTTCAGTAACAGTTGGATACTACTTATAGTATGGTTATATATAGCCCTTAATAGGACCCCTAATATAGACTGTTACGGGGCGGGGCAGTACCCAACCTCTACCCCAACACCATAAGCCCAAAAAAACCCTAAACTCCGAACCCCACCCTGCCTGGCAGGTGATCCGGTTCAAAGAATCCAGGCACTCCACCATGGCGCTGTTTGCGAGGTCAAACAGGGCGACCTCAGAATCACATTTAGGGGTTAGGGTTTAGGGATTTGAGGGCTTCAGGTTGTAGTGGGGGATTCTGATTTCGTCTTTGCGGGACCATTGTATAACATAACCCATGCTGAGTAAGGTAACCAAGAGGGAACCATAATTTCCACAAATGTAGAGTTTCAGGTTCGAGAACTTTAGACTCAAGGGCTTCGAGTTTTGAAGTCAGTTTTAGGCCTCGAGGACTCTTCTATGAGCCATGGCCTAAACTCTTAGTATCCCCCTTGATAACCCCTGTAATACTCCCCTATAAAATTCCCTAGATAACCCCCTTTAATTAAGGAGTTCAGACTAAAGTCGACTTAGGAGGCTACATGCAGGTAGCTTGGGTTTGGAGTTTGCGATGTTTTCTGCAACGTTGAGGACTTAGGGGATTGGGGTTAGGGGTTTAGGGGTTCCGCATTTTAGGGTTTGGTAATATCATGTCTCAGGAGCTCCAGACTCAGTATATTCAAAACTTTCACTTCTAGAGCTGAAGCTTTAGGACTCAAGGCGCCAGGCAATGGGGTCGCAACTTATTACTCAAACCTACGCGCACGCCTTCTCTACCGAGGATACCCTTCAGAACCTCGGGAGTGTATAGTATGAATACAGGGGCAACAGCGGGGTCCTGTAAGGATTCCACGAACAAAATCTTTGCACTTCGCAAGTTTCTGTGTGGCGGAACTGACTTTAAGCAGCGTTCGGAATCTGCATAGAGTTTTGGATTTAACGCTTTTATTCTCAGGGATTTGGGGCTCGGGGTCTGGTGTTGAGGGTTTGAGGTTTAAGGGGTTCCAGCTACGCGATTCCTGCCTCAAAAAGGTTTAGGGGTTTAGGGTATAGATGTGAGCTGAAAATAGACACGGAATGTGGCCGGAATCTTCATCTGTGGTTGTCTAGCCTCGGAGCTAGTGCTCTAGGGCAAGATGTAGCATTCAGGGTTTTGGACAGTCGATCCTCTTGCCTCCCCAATTACGCAATTGATGCCAATCACGTGTAGAAGCGCAAATCACGTGCTGGTTGGAAATGAAGGAATGCAAGCGAAAACGGACAGAATTACATTATTGGAAAGCACATAAGGGCTACTACGGGGATTTATACTGGCAACCACATATCCAACGAAGAGAGCTTAAATTAAAAGAAATATCTGAATAGTTCTTGGTACCTGAAACACCATGGTATTTCGGATACTTGATTATCCAAAAACCGATTCTCTAATGGAACCTGGGGACATACTTGGCGGGTCGGGGGGTTAGTAAGTTAGTAAGGGGGATAAGTAGGGTTACAACATGGGTTAGAAGGGCTAGTAACCTACTGACTGAGTCCCGCGACCCTCCAAGTATGCTAGTTTTCTGGAAGTCCCTCAGAAGGGTGCAGTGTAGGGATAATTGATTCAGTAGACCTAAACCCCAAACCCTGAACCCTTAACACTAAACCCCTGCGCCGCCAAACTCAAAAACAGGAAGCTAAATCAGCCAAGGCTAGCATATATGCTTCTCAGAACATATGGTATTGGGGACTCAGAGCCCTCTTCATTTTCAACAAATTTGCCTAACCCCCTAAACCCTAATCCATAAACCGCAACGCCTAATCCCTAAACTCTGATCCCTAACCGTTAGCCCAATCCCTAAACCCTAATCCCTAATCCCTCGATCCTAAACCCTAAATCCTAAACCCTAAGCCCTATTCCCTAAACCAAAAAAGCCTAAACCCCTACTCCCAAAACTCTACGTGGAGGGTCAGGGTGACTTAGTAACTAGGTTAATAATCCCTAAAGCTTATATCGTAACCCTACATGTCCCCATTATTAACCTACTTACTAAGTCCCTCTGACCCTAAACCCTACATAATATAGTAGTTTCCATTTTCTTTTCCATTAATACTACGTCCCCAAAACCCTAAACCCTAAATCCTAAACCCCATATATAGTAGTTTCCATTTTCTTTTCCACCACTTACTAAGTTCCATTGACCCCTAAACCCTAAACCCAAAACCCTCAACCCTAAACCCTCAACCCTAAACCCCTAAACCCTAAACCCTAAACCCCTAAACTGTAAGATACCTGGGGCCCAGGGCTCGCCGTGCCCGATTGTCCTCACGAAAGGTCACAAAGCCACCCGTGAGCATCGCCTGAAGGATTGGGACATGTAGGGATTATGATTTAGGGTTTAGTGTTTAGGGTTTTAGGGTTTTAGGGTTTAGGGGGTTTACGGTTTTTGGGGTTTAGGGCTTAGGGTTTTTGGGGTTTATGGTTTTGGGGTTTAGGGTTTAGGGTTTCAGGGGGTTTAGGGTTTTTGGGGTTCAGGGTTTTTGGGGTTTAGGGTTTAGGACTTGGGGCTTAGGGGCTAGGATTAGGGCTCTGGGATCATTACATGAATGCTGAAGGATCAACCAGAAAAGAAACGGAGAGATGAAATGGAAGGTTGTATAACGGGATCATGTAGTGTAGGGGCCCAAATAATGCTGAGAGCTAGCTTCCTCTAGGCATCTACATGCACGAACTCTAGAAGTACTGGGTTTAGGGGCAAACAACTTTCATTTGCTCTGTGCTCCGCATCCTCAAACCTCTGTGGACCCGGCGATCGTGTACTGGCCCTGGTAGATGCTCAGCTGCAAGAACTCAGCAGGCAAGGGTGCAGGGGCATACTTCCAAAGCGCATAAGTGAGAGGCAATCAAGACTCTTGCATGTTTTGCAGATCGTCTCGACAAAACATCCTGCAGTTGCCTGTGGTCCTGATATACGAACAACGCTCCTGTGAGCTGCATGAACGCAGGAAGCTTGCCCATCTGAAGCGTCTAAAGTCTTAACAAGCACTGTGTTTAACGGCGCGCATCTTTTTCACTGTCAATTGGCTAATACAGGGATGTGTACACGGCCGCAGGCCCTCAAAGTCACACAACCAACATACGGTAGCGGCCGATAAAATTACCAACATGGGCTGAAGCCTATTCGAGGTATCTATAGCGCGATTGTGCAAAAACTCTAGGACCATGATATTGGCAACTATCCCTAGGAAGCCTCAGGACAATTCAGTTGCCATTTTACTTTCCATGCTCTTTTCCGCAGTAGGGTAATATCCCTGTATAACCTTATACAAACCCTATATGCCCCTATTTAGGCTTCTGCAGTAATTACTATATGGGCAGTCAACCCTAAACCCTGGACCTTGAATGCTGAACCCTAGACCCTAACCCCTAAGCCCTAAAGCCTAAGCCCTTAACCCTAAGCTCTAAACCCTAAACCCTAAACCCTACGGTGGATACTAGAAATCCTGCATGACCCTAAGTACCTTATACCTTGGGAATAATGGTACTGTACTATAGTAGAGTAAGGTCATGCAGGACTTTTAGTATCAACACCCTAAACCCTAAACCCTCAACCCCTAAACACCTAAACCCCTAAACCCTAAACCCCTAAAACCCCTAGAACCCTAAGTAGTACCCACAGCAGGCCATGAGTTTTCTGAGCTGCAGGCTTCCACGGGCAGCTTGTACCAGCAGAACTCCCTAGACTTGTTGGGTTTTGTAATAGGGATCATAGGGTTTTATATAAGGATTATAGGGGATATAGGACTGCAATGATGGTGTTGGGTTTTACTGTAAGAAACGGATTTTTCGAGAGTTTTACGGTTTATGGGGTGGAGTTTGAGTTTAGGATTTTTCAGGAATTCTAGGATTCATAGGGTAGGGATTAGGGTTTAGCTTTGATGTCTTAGGCCTTTGATTGCATCGTTAGGATAGAGGATGAGGAGCTTCAACAGGCATGGTATGTCTTGCTATAGATGAAACAAGGCATTTCTCTTCAACCATAACGTTGGAATACATGCCGCCAGAATACTATACTGCCAACTACCGCAGCGCTCAAGAGTCCTACCACAGTTCAAGGAACTCCCAAGCAAAGGAGTTCATGGATTCCCCTACTACCACCCCCCCCACCCCCCATGCTACCCCCTAGGTTCCCCCTAGGATAGGATTTCTAAGCAAAATGTTCAGACTTGAGTGATTTCCGTGAATGCCTGGCTTCCCTTCACCCTACGAATCCTAAACCCTGAGCCCCAAAATCCTCAATCCCAAATCCAACATTCTCAAACCCAAGCCCTAAATCCTGAACCCTAAATTCTCAACCCTGACTCACAAACCCCCAAGCCCGAAGCCCTAAACCCTGCCCTGCTCCAGAACTCGACTTTGAGGTCAGCGGTAGCCCTTCTCGATTGGGTCTAGGGTTTGCTATGGTAGGTTTTGGGGCCCTATAGAAATGAAAATCATGGGTTGAAACGGATTATATAGGGATTCAGGGTAACAAGAATTACAAACTATTTTCAAACCCACACCTGTTTAGGGTTCATTTAGGGCTTCTCCCTTCCCCCCTGATAGGGGATTAGGGTTCCCCTAATACGTACCGCCATAATAGAATGGCACTATATTAGGAATATTTATGATTAGTGCGTGGGGGTTGTTGTTCACAGGAATTATCTACAGACTGCTATGGGGATCCATTCCTCCACTTGCCACAAACCACCGATAAGAAAAACCTCGACCCCTAAGCCGCTAGATATCCCTGCACATCCCTGTAAAGCCCAAGTTTCATGTTATTCCCAACTCTAGCAGTTATCTGAAGTCTATATAACCCCCTTTAAGAAGTTTAGACTATAGCTCATTTAATTTGTCATTACCTTAAACCCTAGACTCTAATTACTACGAAGCACCACTGAGGGTGTTGTCAAGCTTGCAGACCGGCGGCCGGAACGTTTTCAGGACTGGCTGAAAATGCTTATCCAGCATCACCTTCTCCGTGGCTTCGCCACCTGGGGATACTTGCGCTAATCCCCTTCCCCCAAACTATGAGACCCTCCCACCCTATAAAATTAGTATCATAAAGTGTCTGTACATATATTTGCATAAATTTATATACACACTGGGAATATTCAATGATAGGGGAGTTGGGGCTTCTCATATTAGGGGGAAGTGCCCAGTTCTCTCTGGCATGCCACTTGCATCTTATCAATGCTCCTGGGGCGGCAGGTCTCCAGTCAGCCTTTTACACACCGATTTCAGTGCGAAGGACCTTCCTCCGGTAAGCCTATCCCTAAGAATTCAAGTACCCAAGAATCATATACTTCCCCAAAACTGTACTATAATTACTATCACCCAAATCCCCAGTATCTGATTATTGGGTACATGGACCCTCTGGGTATGAGTTCTGGCCCTACACCCTCAACCCTAGACCCAATATCGCTGTAACCATCCGAAGAGCTCTGAACCCCAAAACCATGAATACCGGAACTCCATGCCCTGAACCCTGTATAAGCCTAAGGGTCCATGTACCCCATAATTGGGTACTTGGGATTTGGGTACTAGTAATTATAGTACAGCTTTGGGGTAACTATATGATTATTGGGTACTTGGACCCTTAGGGTAATGCTAAGGGGCTGCTCTTGATCATAAGGAACTGGACTCCGTGGCCCAAACCGTAGAAGCTGATACCCTCCGCGAAGGAGCGACACCGGGCGTGCGCTGCCCGGAACGCGCTCTCACACCTGAATCATGGTTTACTTCTATCGGTTTCGGGTTATTGGTTTGATGCCAGTTTCGGGCTCAGGGATTTAGAGTGTAGGGCAGAGACTTTGCTCGGAATTCTATAGATTGGGCCAAAGAAACAGGTTCTATGTTGGCTTGTGGCACGGTAGAGATTTGGAGTTGGGTTGACTCTTAACCCCCAAATCATCAAAGGATTCAGGCTTGCTAGCAGAGCGTTTCGGATACATGGCATAGGAAGCAAGTTGGGTATAAGCCATTCACACCTAAACAGGGAGGTGGGATCTTCCTGGAAGATGCAGGAGCAACTTGATGGGCTCCCAAGACTTTCACTCTCTTGCTGGTGCCCTGCCTTAGACCACGTCAGTCCCTATGTCCTTAAACACACCTGCCTAAACCCTAAGCCCTAAACCCTAAACTTTAAACCCTAAAACCTGAACCCTAAACCCAAGTCCCAAAACCTTGACAACCTAATCCACCTTGATAATCCATAACCAAGTATAAGATGCCCAAGGAGACGCTGTTCCCCAACAGTCTAACCCCTGGGACCCATAACCCTAGACCCTTCTTCCCAAAAGTCCGCCATCCTCCTAAGTTGAAGCCCTACCACCCCGCCCCATCCCAAAACAGCATGAACTCCCATAAAGCCCCTCTGACCAAACAGCAGCCCTCGTGTTTGGGACTGGGCGACCCAAATCTCCTGAAACCCAAAATCCCAACCCCCTAAACCCTAATCCTAAGCCCTAATCCTTAAATCCTGAAATCCGAAACCCCTAATCCCTAAACCGCCCAGGATTCCCGGCAGCTGCAGCTCTCGCTGGGATTCGGCACATCTTCTGCCTCGAGCTTCGGATCTACTTGGAGGGTCATGGGGACTTAGTAAGCAGGTCCGGGTTTAGGGTTTAGGGTGAGGGGGACTTTGTAAGCAGATAAAAATTGGGGATTGTGGGTTATAGAGGCTCTTAACCTGCTTACTAAGTTTCCCCTGCCCTCCAAGTAGGGTGTAATTATCGCTTTTAAGAACTGAGTACTTGGGTTTTTTTGGCATTAGTCACGGTAGTACCAGTTTTGGGGAAGTATAAGAATATCAAATATCAGGAAATGAGGGCTTAGGATGTTCTGAGCATACTTCTTACATGATTTTAGAGAAGCTCCTCCAGAGTGGCTCCTGAACATCCTAAATAGTAGCTTCCATTTTCTTTTCCATTATCCCTAAATAACCCCTATACATACCCTAGTATAATGTAGTAGCTTCCATTTTCTTTTCCATTATCCCTATATAAGTGAATAATTCTGGAGAGCCTCCAGATGTCAGTGGATTACGCGGGCGGGGGCGCGGGCCTATATGCTCTCTTCTAAGGAAGATACAAAGACTTAGTGGTTTTTGGAAGCTTCCACCCAAACCCGAGCCTCAACCCTACAGTAGTGTCCAGTTCCTTTTCCTTTCCTTCATTCCATTAAAAAACCCAACCCTACAGTAGTTTCCATGTCCTTTTCCTATCCTTCATTCCATAAAAACCCTCAACCCTGAACCCTAAAACACCTATAGCAAGGCAGAGAATCCTCAGATGAATGGCGTGTATCTGGTGGTTAGGATTTAGGGTTTAAGGTTAGGGTTTAGGTTTTAGGGTTAGACCACCTAAGATTATACCCAACTTTGAGGGTTTAGGGTTTGGGAGATAGTACTATACCCCAACCCAAGGGAGGATATAATTTTACTCTGTGCTGCGGACGATGGCATGACCTGTCAAGAAGCTACATTGTGCCTGCATAAGCCCGGTGTCCATTTCCACTTGATTTTTTGGCTAGGGGTGTCGGATGAAAGGGCTCCGGCTAGAGATATGGGGGCTGCAAATCCCCACGACTTAGACCCTGAACTTTGCAGCCCTAAACCCCAAAGGTCCGAACCCTAAACCCTAAGCTACCCCTACCTGGACCCTGCATGTCCTTTTTTTGGGGGTTGTGTCCTACATATCTATAGGGTATATCACAAGAAAGGTAGGACATCCAGGGTCTATGGAAACCCTACTCCTCAACGCATGAACCCATCAAACTGGGTTGCTGTTAAGGAACTTAGATTAAGTTACTATATTGGGGGAACC
>CAJNIZ010041913.1:44316-63066 GCA_905231905.1 Symbiodinium pilosum | reverse complement strand
AGGATACACTGCGGACATCGTGAAAGCACAAAAATGCCCGGAATTCGGCCATGGCAATTTTAGCATGCGCAACCATGCTTGCAACACAAAACTGCTGGCCCTGCCAGGATTTGCATACTCCTGAATCTTGATCGCCCTGAAACGGACCGGTCATCAAATATGCGCGTCGCGCGTACTACTAGCACTAGTAGCAGTACGAAGCAGCGGCAGATGAAACAGCTGCAATAGCAATCCCCAAGTACTGAGAACCACCACCATTACCACCACCTATCACCTACTGCCGCCACCCTTGCTACTACTAGTGGTCGTGCCGATTAACTGTACGAGTGATAGGCGAAGGCTAGGCAATGTTGGTTCCCCGCACAGGAAACCCCAATATACTATAGTAGTTTCCATTTTCTTTTCCATTATCTCAATATTAACCCCAATAACTCCATCCCTCTCAAAGCAGCTGAAGGTCCTGGTACTTCAGCTTGCTGGTTGCGGGTCGGGAATGAAGGGATGCGAACGAAAATGACAACTGCTACATCATTGAGATGATATGAGCTGTAGTCTAAACTCCTAGTATCCCCCTTAATAACCCCTATAGTAGTCCCCTATATTACCCCTATATAATCCCCCTTTAAGGAGTTTAGATTATGGCTCATATGGAGACTACTACAAGGATTAGCTCTTGCCTTCCCTACTTACAACCTGTAAGTAGATCGAGGCCACGCGTTGCCAGCGTGTAGCACTTACTCCCTGCAACCTAATCCTGGATCTCCCAAGAGTTTAGGGTTCAGGGTTAGGTTCATAATGATGAGGTATCCCTTGAAACCTCAACACGAAGCTGCCAAACTCACAAACCCTCAATGCCATGCACGACGCTATGTGTATGTCCAAAGCTCAGGTCCCCATTTAGATGCCCGAACTTTCTATCTTACCTTTGCTGCGGGAAAAAAAAAAAAAAAAAAAAGACCACCCCAACTTCAAATAAAAACCCTGGCCCCTAGGAGCCCCAACATGAAAAAACAGTTCATGTGTTGGGTCAATCTCCCACCCAGTACTGGGTACCACAAGGGTTTGTTGCAGGTATAATAAGGCCCTCATACCTCCAAATTAAGGAGCTACTAGTAGAGGGGGGATTGACCTAATTCATGTCATATTCCATTGTCTCTTCCTTCTGTTTCTCCATTGCTGGGGTAACATCCGTGGGAACTCTGACCCCTAAACCCTACATCTCCCTTCACAACACCCAAAACCCCAAAGCTTAAACCCTAAACCCAAATAGCAGCTTCATGTGCACCCTGTACATACCCTGAACCCCAAACCCTAATAACAGCTTCATATGACCCTTACACCCCAACAACAAATAATAAATTCATATGTACTATAGCCCAAACTCCTAGTATCCCCTTAATCACCCACCCCTACAATGCTCCTCGAAATACCCCCTTTCAGGAGTTTAGATTCTGACCCCTATAATACTCATCTATATACCCCCTTTCAGGAGCTTAGATTATGACCCTAAAACTCTCCCGTATATAACCCCTCATATGAACCCTGACTCGACCATCCAGGTTGACCCTCCGAGGCGCACTGACGCGTAGGAGGCCTCAGGTACAAAGTGCGCCCGGATACACTGGGTCAGTCCAGAGCGGGGGATAGTTCTACTGCGATAATGGAAACATGGATTAAGGTTTAGGTCAGTCCAGGAAGTGAAGGATTTGGGTCTAGGGTGTTTGCAAGGTTTAGGGTTCAGGCTTAAGGCTCATGACTAAAGAGTAGGGTTCAGGTTGAGGGCTATGGGCTTAGGTTTGGGGGTGCTGGGTTGAAGGTCTATAGGGCTTTCAAAGACAAGGTAGCAATGGACCGGTTTCGGGACATACCGGCTCCAACATTATGAGCCAAAACTACTCAAACAGAAGCAGATTCGCGCTACGACACCCTGAATCCTAAACTGAAAACCACTAAACCACGGCCTACGAGACGACAAGCAAAACATGGAAAGAGAGAAAAAGCAAACTCAGCTCCAAACCCCGGACTGGAAAGTACACCCAAATAGCAATTTCCCGTGATAAAAAAAAAAAACTGAACCCTGTGTTGATGCACCGAAGACACTCAGCTTCTCTTTCAGGAGCTATGTTGTAAGGGCCTACATGCAAAAAGGGCGAAACCCAGCGCGGAGAGCATTCCTAATGAACGCTTCTACCACACCCTGTACCACGCCCTCCCACTCCCTGCACATCTCTTTCGCATCAATCGCCATAGCAGCCCCATGAAACCCCTGATAATACAGTTGTTTCCATGTTGCTTTCCATGCCTCGATTCCCTGATTAATTTCCATAAAGGGGGGGGGGGGACCAATATTGCTGCAAATCAAATGTCATCCTTAGTAATTTGTACTGTATAGGCACTCCCCGAAAAAGGGGCCTCATTTTGCCAAATTCCCAAATTCTAAATCGATTCCCATTAACACCTTTAAACAGTCCCCTATGTGAGCCTTTTCCTCTTGTCAAGCCTAAATGCCCTATACCAATCCCAAGTTTCCATTCCATTCCCAATGTTTTCCCCTTCCCGAAACCTACCCCAAAACCTAGGGTTTAGGGTTTACGCTTGAGTGTTACAGTCAATGATAAGGGTCATTTTAAGGGCTCTGTAAGTATATCATGAATATTATCCAGCTGTTAATAAGTGGGGGCAGTACTCGAAGTAAGCTACAACAGGGGCCTAAATAATTACCTATATAATTTTGCGGTCCATTTGAGGTACCACAGACAATCATAAGCAATATGGAACCATAATTTTGGTAATTGTTTAGGCCCCTATATTAAACTTGCTAAGACGCCAGGATTGTTATGCGCTGCCAGCACGGCCAAGCGCTCGCTACGGAGGGCTCTGGCCAGCGCGGGCAGCGCCTGCTCGCCGGAGCGCGCCTTCTCCTGAGGCAAGAGGTAAGGTTAAAAGTCGGCGTAGGGTTTTGCATTCAGGGCTTCACAGGATTTGGAGTTCAGGGTTTATTCTGCTTTTGGGTGGCTACCGTACTTTCATACATAGTTTGAATGGCGGTGAAGCAAATGGACAGGTAACCCTGAATGCCCGAGCACACAATCCTTGAGTACTTGCGATTTGGGTAGCAGGGTTGTGGTATAGGTTTGAGAGAAGTATGACCAGTACTTCGTGTGGACACAGACATAGAAAATAACATGCAAACTGCAGCATTCTGGGGGGTTTTCAAGGGATTGTATGTAGAGCAATGTAGGGGCCTACATGATTAGAGTAGGCTTCGGGCACGCAATGCTACACTATATAAGGACTTGGGGGAACAATGTATGCTTGCCTGCTCTCGGTAGTTTGGGAAGCAGAAGACGTAGGGTTCCAGGCCCAGACTTGCGGCCCAACACGAAGTAATGAAGGATGTTGGGGGGACCTAAAAGCAAACTTACTGGTTCTTAGTTCGGACTATGGGACTATACTCTATTGGGATATATAGGGGTTATAGTCCCTTTTCCCCTACTAAGAACCAGGAATCAAAGCAGACCTCAAGAATTCTGGAAGGCTTTGCTCCAGGCAGGCGCTCTGGGCGCCGGGTGCATCTGACGTCTTCAGTTGTGAGGCAAAGGGCGGTGGCTGAGATTCCGGGTTTAGGGTTTAGGGTTTAGGGTGTAGAAAACTTGACAGGGAACAGGTATCCTCAACCTTGAATATCGACCGGAACAGAAGATGCTTGCAGTCTGCAGCGGGGATTAGTTGTACGAGGCTTCGGGTGCCAAGAATCATTCTGACATCAAAGGCAAATCTCTACAAAGGCAAATCTCTAAACCCTACACCTTAAATCCTAAACTCTGACCCTTAACCCCTAAACCCTAAACTTTCAACCACAGGAATATAGAAACTTGCGAGATGACCTTGGGGGAGCCCTAAACAGACACCACCGACATGTACATCGTACGATTGAGAGCTGTCAAGTACTTGGTGGCTTACTTTTAGAAACTACCAAACCTTAGTGGGTTCTTGTTGGGGAATTAAGGGAACCTAAGGCCTATATAGCCCCTATATAATATCTTCCCTCTACTTAGAACCTGTAAGAAACAGATCCCTGTAGAGGGACACCTACAATCAATATTCATTTCCAGGAGCCCGAAGACACCCCGATTGTTGAAACTTGCTTATCACCCTGGTTCTCAGTAGGGAATCAGGGAATATCCGATATAGGGATTACATAGGGATGATGTTCCGTGATTCCCTGCTAAGAAGCAGTACGTCATGTTAGTACCGTGGAAGGCTCGCAGCTGCTTGTCCATCATGGCCAGTGTATCCGTGAGGGGACACTGTGTGAATCAGAGTTCCCTCACCGGTACCCCCATATGCAGCTACCCATGAAACTCCGAGCGCAACTCTCATGAGTAGTCGCTCTCTCCAACCATGAGTACGTTTTAAGTAGCTCGTGCCATTAAACTAGGGGAATTGTTGTGAGGGTGGTGGGTGGGGTGGCATTAAGTCCGGAAGTAAGTAAGCGCCATGTTTCCCACAGCAGCTGTGGTTGGCTTTTTGTCGCTTCGCAGAGTGGGTGACGGGCCGACACCGTGTGCGCCAAGCGAGTGAGGTTGTTCTCCTCACCAGAAATCCGTGTTCAGCTTTGAAGGTTGGGTGTAGGATTGACGTCTAGGTAAGGAAGAGTTACAAACTGGACTAACCCCCTCCCCCTAATATTAAACACCCCCACCCACCTAATATTCAATACTGGTATGTTATACTATATTGGGAGTATTCAACATTGAAAGGGGGTGGTTTAATATTAGGGGAGGGGATTAGTTGTGGCAGTTTCCGCTCACAGCCACAACAATCTCTGTCATGTGAAAGTTCTACTTTGGGGCCGGAACAGATCTAGATGCAAAGCCTGGACATCAGTTCCAAGTGGAGATCCAGGGAACGGACAGCCAAGTAACCTAGCCTGCTCGAAGGGACTGTGGCGTCTGTGCTTAGCGCAAACAAATCACTTAGTTATAAGCCACATTCAAAACCACAACACCCACCACGAGCAAACGTGATAACCCTTGCACCACTGTAGAAGCTTGACGAGATTTCGAACCCTACATCTCCTCAAGACCCCGCCCGGGAAACACTATAAACTCGACATCCCTGGACATTTAAGGTTTAGGGTTTATGCGCAACTTCCCTCAACCTTGAACCGCATACTGCCATACCCTGATTCCTGGACTGATTTTCAATACTCCTTTTGAGAACCCCCCCATGCCCCGAAAAGCTTCCCGGTAGACAGCAGCAAGGATTGCAGGAATGGATCCTTGTGGTAGCCCCTATATAACTACCCCCTGTAGAAGTGTCCGTTTATCCCATTTTTTCACTGCAGACTGTATAACGACCCTAAACCCCAGCTCATGTGAAACATAAGCAGCTTGCATTTTGCCGTTTTTGTACCTTTCAGCAGAACCAGAAACAAACTTCCACCGCGAATCCGAGCGCGCCAGGCGTGCTGAGATGCCGTTTGTCTTTGCCAGACGTGGAGTGGACTGCCCCGGCTGCCTGTGCTTTCAAGCTTTAAGATTTTGGTTTGCAGCTTCAGGAGTAAGAGTCAAGGGCTTCAGTTTGGGCGGGTTTAGGTACTTGAGGTTTGAAAATTCAAGGGTTATGTTGATAGGCTTTGGGGTTTCGGATCTAGGGCCTTGAACGGATACTGACACTTACAGTCAATTGGGTCTTGCAAAACACGTCAGTAAAGATTTGGTAAGGACTTTGACAGACTTTAAGAAGCTTGTGGCTGACTGCAAAGAAAACATGTAGTGTTTTATTCCAAACATGTCTAGAGAAGCTCGAAGTGCTAAACTAGGGCTTGACGTGGTGCACTGCAGCTTCCTGGGCTCTCCTAGAGAAAGCCCTCAAAACAACGGCAAGCCCCTGGGTCCAAAGGCCAAGATTCAAGGAACCGAGCAATCACCATTTTTGAGAAACTTCCCCCACATGAGGCCATAACTTCGGGACTCCAAGACCCAATCTACATCTTTTATAAGCTGCTGTGGGACAACATCGAGCCGCTACATTAGGATGCATCAAGGTTGTAGTAGTGGATCTGTTCAAGCTTCCCTCCGGTCCGTAGAATGAAAATCCTTCTCCTTCGGGCAGTCTTTACAAAGACCTCAGTATGAAGAGACAAAATAAACCTTCCTAAGAAGGACGAAGCGTCTTGTCGCCATCGTCCGAAAACGGTTGGCTGGCAGATTTACCCAGCTTGGGCGGCAGTGCCTTCACGGTTCCTGCGTGGGTGCAGCATGTAGGCTTCAGGTTGTCCTCTGCTAGGAGCCTGTTCCTTCATGTACATACGCTTTCACCGCTGAAGTCTCTAAACACTTGCCCGCACCCTGCCTACTGCATTGAGAACCTCTGGCAGCTCTCTGAACTGGTACCTCAGCAAAGTGGTATGGGTCAGGCAAGGGCCCCATAGCCACTACTAGTGGCCGCAGGATCATGTCTACTATGCGGCTATTAGTGCTTGGGGGCCTAACCCCAGGTATGTGATGCTGGGGCTAAGGGTTTTAGCTGAGGGCTTGGGAAAGGTTCGGGCTCCAGGAAAGTCACCTTTGAAGGGTGCCATAAGGCTACCCTAAACCTTGAACCAGAAGTACCCTTTCCATCCGACAATCCCTTCCCCCGAATGCAAATACTCCGAACCCTATTTAATATTCGGGGGAGATTTATCGTACGACCCGAACAGTAGGGGGTGTACATAATGGGGTCCTTTTAAACTTTGTTTAAACATTGTGAAAAATCGACTAGATGTAATATGAGACTATGACAAATTAGGGCCTTATTAAGGACTATCTCAAATTAGCGCCTTATTAGGGATTATTTCAACTTGGTGCCTTATCATTATTAGAGACTATTTCAAAGCAGGATGTTATTGAGGACTATTGCGAATTAGGGCCTTTTATTTCGAATTAGGGCCTTATTAGGGATCATTTCAAATAGGGGCCTTATCAGAGACTTTTCCGAATCAGGGCCTGATTAGGGATTATTTCAAATTACGGCCTTATTAGGGACTATTCCGAATTAGGGCCTTATTAGGGACTATTTCAAAATTAGCGCCTTGTTAGGGACTATTTGAATTTAGGGCCTTATTAGGGACTCCTTCAAACTAGGGCCTTTTCGTGGACTACTTCTATTTAGGGCCTCAGTAGGGACTATTCCAAATTCAGGGCCAATTAGGGACTGTTCCATAATTAGGGCCAATTAGGGACTGTTCCAAATTAGGGCCTTGGAATCTGTCTCTGGAATCATTCTAGATAAATTCCTTTATAAAAACCATTCAGCAACAGTCATATCTAGGAAATCAAGGGATCTCTCAAACCACCCCTAATTCAAAGGATTCGAGCCGCAATTAACTTTAATCTTGGCCATTTTAAAGGTAGTCTCGGGGGCAAATTTGCGGGAAGGGATTAATCGTTTGTTCCTTGGACGGTTGTCACCTTAAACCCTACCGAACCCCGAATTACTCTTTCCATCCGATAATCATTTATTTCTTGGACGGTTGTCTTGAAAGTTCTTGCTTCAGGCAGAAACAACACAAGACTGCATCAATCTCATACGTCGACGGCATTGGGCAAGCCGATGTCACTCTGGACATCTTTACTGGCGCCAACCGTACCCAAGACTTGCAATTTGAAATGGGCAATGCCCTAGGCTTTCTTGTACATTGCTGCTCTAGCGGGGGATAGGAACGCAACTTGCGCGCCACCAAGCCTTCGTGCCCTACGCCTAAATTAATCCTTCAACCCTAACACCCCACCACCCTCAAGAAACCCCACCTAAATTCAGCGTCAAGAAACCCTACATACTTCAAATCCTGTGTCAAAAGCCCACGGCACTTCAGAGTCTTCCGCTCGTCGTTGCTAAGATGATGCGCTGACTCCACCAGATGATGGGGGTCGCAGCCCAGGAAGTCCTCTTGGATGCAATCATAAGCCCGAATCATTGACCCACAGAACCCTATAGGTATTTGTAACTTGTATATTACATGCATACATACATACATACATACATACATACATACATAGGGGTCAGAGGCTAGGAATTCGGGACTATAGGAGTTCTAGGACTCTAGGACTGGACTTGAGGGTCAGAGTTGGGGGCTAAGGGTTCGGAAATTCGGATTCGAGTCGTCAAGCTAAACGGCTTTAGGGTCTACGGATGGGGTTTAAGGCTTACGGTTGGGGTTTATAGAGTTTAGGGTCTAGGGTCTAGGGTTGAGTTTTAGGGTTTGGATCTAGGATTGGGGTTTAGTGTTTAGGCTTTGTGTTTGGGCTTTGGTGAATATTCCCCCTACCATAAAAGCACGATAGTCTGGGGCATGTATTCTTCGCGCGTGTGTGGCGGAATGTATTCTCAGAGGAGGGGGTGATGTGAAGGACCACGGGAAACTAGGTGATTATAACTTGTTTGTCTCACCTAGCTTGTAATAGGTATTCGAATCTTGACAACCCTGGCCATAAATTTGTCTTAGCTGGGATACCCTGGCGAGGCTAAAGCTGACAGAGTGGACCTGAAACTGAAACCCTCATAGTACACACGGCGCAGGGTCTAGGGTTATAGGGTTCAGGGTTTAAGGTTTCCAGCGCAAACTCTCATGGCACAGGCATCTTCAGGATGCAGAATCAGCCTGGGCTGAAATTGGATTCCGGCGGAACTAGGATTATCTATCGTGCGGGCACTTAGGCCCCAAATCTTCAACCCAAAACCATCAATCCGAAGCGCTGAACCCTACATCCTGAACAATTTCTACCTACATATATGTATATATATATACATACAAATACGTAGAACTATATACTGACATACATCGTTGGCTGTCTATATTATAAAAGTGTGCATACACGTACCTTCTTGGGAGTTTCAGTGACCGGTCCTTACACCTCTGCCCACTGAGCTCGGCTTGGTCTTCCAGGGCCAAGGCTCGAACTGCCTGCATTGGGGGGGAGGGGGGGGGCGTAGGATTTAGGGTTTAGGGTCTTAGGGTTCAGACTTTAGGGCTTCAGGGGTTCAAGGCTTAGGTTTACAGGGTTGCCCGAAGATTTACGTAAGGGATATGTACCTGTATGTAGATGAATCATTATATGTGTATACATATATATGTATATACACCTATCTTTAAGGCCGCCCAAGCGTTCAGACCCGGCGTTCAATCCGATTTCGGCAATTGGCAGCACACAGAAACTCGAAGGCATCCAAGCTGCTGTTCAACTTACTTGCAATTGCAACTGCGGAATGAAGGACTGTGAATACGGGCTACCCGGATAATCATGAGGGATGATGACACATAAGCAATACCATTAAGGGGGTTCACTACTCCATCGCCTTCTAACAACCAGTAACTGAAGCAAAATATCATTTCTGGGCTCTTCCCTGCCAGCCTTCAAATTCCCAAACTCGGCAGCACGGAGGTAGGCCTCAGTCTTCTGCCTTATCATCACAACTATGGGCTCGTGGGTGCTGTCTATACAACATGACAGTTAGACTTTCGAAATCCTGAACCAATGACTGTCTGTGCATGTGCCCTCTCATATGGGAAGGCAACCCTTCTTGCGTACATACAATAGCGGCCTTGACAATTAGCATGTTTTTTGACACTAGCGGCCTTGACAATAAGCATAGTCATTTTGGCTGTCAAAACAAGTTCAACCTCTACAGCGCAACCATGCTCCCCCCATAAAAACACTTAGAACCTAGTCAAGACTGAGTAGCCTATGATCCAAAAAGATCCACACTGGCAGCGCGAGGAAGAAGTACCACTGGTCATGCGGGGAAGAAGGAGACCACCGAGAAACTTAATTAATCATCAGGCCAACCACTTTGAACCATGAGGAAAAAGCTACTGTAATGACAACAGCTTCAAAAAAAACAGCAAGATAGGCGTAGACTATCCAATCGTTTTCTAGCCCTTGTCCTCGCAATGGGGACCCAATGACTGTATGATTACAATGTTCTTGTTCTTGGGGCTACTGCACCGCGCGTCCTACACCCCATACAGCGCAACTCTGAAACCCCAAGCCCACACCCTGAAACTTGGAATATGCCCCCTGAAACAACCATCCCCCAATCCCAAGGGTAGAAGTACTTAACCCTAGATAAGAATTCCCATATCGGATTGCTAATTGCTATAGGATATGATATCTAAATTTGTCCAACCAGAACTTTAAGAATGCTGACTTGCCGAGTCGTCGACCTGTGTGGCTAATTTGTTCTTCCTCCCAGGGACTTTTTTTGATCAGGGTCCGACTGGGCTTGTTCATCTGATGCGTTCTTACAAAAAAATGGTCCTTCTTTGAGTCTCTGGTATAATATGGCCCCTATATTCAGGGGATCCCCCAAATAACGAAGAGTTTTGACAACCCCATGTAGGGTCCAGAGATAGCTTGGGGTTTGGTCGCGCATGGGGAGGTTCAAGGCTGCTAAGAAACCTAAACTAAGTTAATACTGTATACCCATATTCTGGTAACCCTAAACCCTTAACCTCATATACCCATATCATGGGTAACTGAATTTAAGTTCTTTAACAGCAACCCGCAAGATTCTGGCGGAGGCCTAGAAATTCTGGATTCGGCGCCGTGACTACTTGTCAACCTACTGGGGGTTAGTAAGGAAAACGTGAATAGACTATAAAGGGATTATGTGAGGATTATGTTCCTTTATTCCCTACAAACCACCAGTAAGCTCACTGTGTAGGGTTCATAGGGTTCGTAGGGTTTAGGCGAACCCTAAACCCTAAACCCTCGCGACCCTAAACCCTAAACCCTAAACCCGCGAGGCAGGAGGCAGCGAGACGCCTAGCGGCCTCGCCAGGTCCAGAGTCTTGGGCCCTCGCTGGGTTCAAGTATTCAGACACATGAGCTGTAGTCTAAACTCCTAGTACTGCTATAATTGTATGAGGTAATGGAGAATCAAATGGAAAAGAAAATGGAGAATGAAATGGAAGCTGGGATTATATAGGGGATTATAGGGGTTATAGTCTAAACTCCTAGTATCCCGCTTAAAAAGCCCTCTAGTAGTCCCATATATGATCCCTATATAACCCCATTCAAGGAGTTTAGACTATGGCTCACATGTAGGCACTGGTTTCGCAGTCATCCGGGCAACTTCCAAGGAATGTAGCGGGGGGGGGAGTCTGAGGAAGGTCTGAGAGTTAAGCTCTCTTTCAGCGCGGAATCAATAACAAAATGGAAACTACTATAATATTGGGGTTATATTGGGGTTATAAACATCCTTCGGCTATTCCGTAGACCAACCAGATTCCAGCTTAAAATGCCCACATCAATCCACCACCAAGGTCAGCAATCAACATGCGGCTCTAGGTGCTATCACTGAGCGCCTTTCTGAGGAACGTTTATGAGTGGGCAGAGCCAATTGCCCGGGGCGCTCTGCATCCTTGTTGGCACGGCCTTCTTCGCAGGTTTTTCTTAGCTGGACAACTGGTTTACTTGAACCTGCAATACTGTTGCCGGGGCTGACTTTGGAACAAGGGACTACGAGTTGTGTCAAAATGCACACTGCTGGAGAATATTATATATAGTAATGTAGACCCATGATTAATAAACCCCTTCCTTTTAAGGGATATACAGATGCCTATTATAATCCCTATTAAAAGGGAAGGGTTTATTAATCATGGGTCTTCATTATCACATTGCTTCACATCACCCGTCCTTCGGGGTCTTGCTCTGAAGCCCCTTCCCAAAACCCTTGCACCCTACCAAAATCGATATAAAGCCCTGAGCCCCCGTACCCTATAATCATCCTAAACCCTAAACCCTAAGCCCTCAACCCTGAACACGAACCCCTAACACCCCCAACCGCAACCCCAACCCCCACGGAGCGCAGCCAGAATTTTTCTCTCTGCAATGGTAGCTAAGGTTGCTTCTGGCTCCTCAGTCTGCTCCGTGGGACTTCGGGGGTTAAAGTTGGGATACATGAAGGAATGGAAAAGAAAATGGAAACTACAGGGATTATAGGGACTATATAGGGATTATATAGGGTTTAGAGATTTAGGGTTAAGGTTTGGGAATGAAGGAATGGAAAAGATAATGGAAACTACTATAATGGGTTGTATAGGGATTACTATAAGAATCCTTCCCTTCATTCCTAGCTAGCCAAAGGCCAGCTGAAGGGGTTGTAAGGAAAAAACAAGGGTACATATCCTCGGTTTGGGGATGAGCCCTTTAGCAGGGGTTGTAACGGGAATTTTCGCGTTTGTAGGAGGGTATAGGGCTTCGGGATGAGCGCTGAGGATTTGCGGGGTGTCCAAAACTTGGAGATAACATCTTGGGGGTCCCTACCAATAACGATCATAACATCTTGGTATATATAAGGGGTCCCCATAATATGGAGATCTGATCTGGGAGACATCAAGATTTATAGGACTTGGGATGTAGGATTTGTGGGGTTAGAATCTAGGGCTGAGGGTTCCAGGTTTCAGGTGATTTGCACTACTTTGAAGGACTGGGGCTTTACCTGTGTGTGGAAGACCTACTTGCACAAGTTTACTTTTGGTTGTGCAGACAGTCCTGGGGATATAATACATTACCCATTACCCATTCCCCGATTCCGAAACGCTTTCAGCAAAGGCCTTGCAGGGGGTCTACAAGTCGTTCCCGCAGGATGTTGATGTGTCCATCTTTTTGGCTGCTGCTT
The DNA here is from genome assembly GCA_905231905.1 of Symbiodinium pilosum. Taxonomy (NCBI): domain Eukaryota; class Dinophyceae; order Suessiales; family Symbiodiniaceae; genus Symbiodinium; species Symbiodinium pilosum. The sequence goes on along the minus strand of CAJNIZ010041913.1, from coordinate 50,394 downwards.
GTGCAAAGTCCAAACATTCAAAAATCACTGGCAGGACCGTTTAGTAAGGCTAAATCCCTAAGCCCTAAACCCTAGGCCCTACATCATTAAACCTAAACAATCAAGCGCAAACCCTAATCCGTGAACACCGGAGCCCTTCACTTTTCACCGGGCCCCGGATTCTCCAGTAAATCCTTGAAGCAAGCTACCCCCAACCGTGCACCCTCCAATGCCACTTTCTAAATCGGTCAAGGCTCCAGCATTTCAAGCTCCCAGACCCGGATATCCAGATGCAGCCCAAGCAATGAAAGCTACCGCGACCAAGGCTAAACCATAGTAGGCTGTGGGGTTCAGCTCCCTATGTCGCAGAAGGTTTTCCACCTGCAAGGCTTGAGGTTCCAGGCTTGCTGTAAAGTTACTCCAAGGTTAAGAGCTATACCCTGGCTTCTAAAGGTTCACGTGAGCAAGAAAACACTGTTTCATCTGAGGCTCCCACATAGTGGCAACTAGCTCAGGAAGCAGTTTAACATGCTCTGCTAAAACCTAAACCCTTAAACTCTAAACCATAATACTAAACAGCAAAGTAGTGCCGAAGACAACCCCAGCCGCTTGATGGCCACGAAGAATCCGAAAGCGAAAGCGGTCCTTCAAGTTCTTCACGTCTGCATAAGGTGGCCCTGGTGGTGTGCAGATTTGGGTGACGCTGGGGTTTGGGGGACTTTAGCGATATCTTGTGACTACCAAGGTGTAAAGGTGTCACTTTTTTCCAATGCTATGTCGTAGAGTAGAGCGTGATTTAGGGGACTCCCATCCATATCCGAAAATGGCTTCACGAGACGGATCCTTCAGATATGAGAAGAAAACCCGTGAATTCGCAGTACAGTCAATTGACTTAGTTGACTCCCAGGTTACTGAGGTATAGGTACAACTTGATCCGAGTCCTCAAGTTTGAATACGGGTTCTTCTCGGATACAGCGTCGCGCATGTATCTGGGCCCATGCTTGTGGCAAAACCCTTTAGTCTGTGGAATAGTGTGAATGTCGGGTTCAAGCCTCTTGACCATCTTAACCAACCCTGAACTCAAAATGATACAAAAGGTAAGAACAATAGTAACAATGGCAGATAATAGTAGTGTCTTTCTTTGGATGCCTACTCTTTGGGTTATACCTGAAAGGACGCTAGTGTTTCGACGCACCAACACGAGGTTTCCCCAATTTTTGGTTCTCCGAGGTCATCTAGGGATACATTATACATGCGGAGTATGAGGGGACAATAAGGTTCCCTTCGAACAGACTGTATAGTGGACATGGTGTTGCGAACTTCTCACAGATGTATAATTCGAGGAGCAGTTGGTAACTCAAATCCCCCAAACTTGAACCGCAAAATTATGTTGACTATGATCGGGCCTGATGTGGGGGGTTGGGTAATCAAAATTGCGCTCATTACCGATTACAATCCCAATTTGGCCTTCTACGATCCTTTTGCGATCCCTTCGCATGATACCTACAATCCCCCCAGGGGGTATCACAAATCCTCTAACCAAATCCTCTTACTGTGACTAGCAAGCACCTTCATCGCACTGGGGCGATACCAGCCGGATGTTGCAGTCGGCACCTTCGCCGGTCCCTGCCTCTGCTATCCTGAGCAGATCATAGGAAAAATCCACGTCTTAAGGGTTTTTTAAAAGGTCTGGTCAACGCCTTCACAAGGACCTTTCGGGGTTTCATGTGGGACCGGGTTGAGGAATTTAGTTTAGGCTTAAGGTGTAGGACAGCCTGTGGACTTGAACCTTTAGGGGCTTTCCGAGACACTATGTCCGGAAACATAAAAGAAGAATAGCTTAAGTCTGCATCCAGGCCTAAATAATCACCAACATCATGTTGAGGTCTACGTGAGGTACCTTATAGCCTTATACCATCACCATGTTAGGAAGCTAATGCCATGAAATTTGTACTGACTCACGCTTGTATTTCCGCTGCTCGGCCAAAAGGTCTGTCAATCACACGCAGGACTTTTGTGCTGCACCTAGACCACCCCCACACGCAGGACGCTTGTGCGGCACTAGCAAACCACCCGTCTTGTAGTTCCACGAAAGCCAGAGTAAATAGCGACGTACCACTGAACCCTGCGCCCGAAACCCTGGACCCTGCGTTCAAAACCCGAAACCCTAAAACCTGACCCGAACTGTCAAAAGCCTCAAACCTTAAATCCTGAATCTTGACCCAAATTCCTAAAGCCTTATCCCAAGTCCTAAACCCAACATCCCAAATCCTAAACCCTATAAACCCCTATAAACCTGTAAAAACCATCTAAAAACCTATAAGGACCTTATAAAACCCTAGAAAAATCTAAAACCCCAGCCCCAGGGCTGACGAGCTTCATGGGCCGGGCGAGGATGGTAACTGGGATCCCTCTAGGAATGGCCAGCTCCGTGTAACGGAAGCAATTCTCCTCAGGGTGTAGGAGTTTAGGGTTTAGGGTTTTAGGGATTAGGATTTAGGGATTAGGGTTTAGGGATTATCGGGTTTAGGGATTAGAGTTTAGGGTCTCAGGACTTGAGCGTAAAGGTTCAGGAATTGAAGTGTAGATTATTAGGGGCGTAGCATTAGAAACTTTTCCGTCCTGCCTAGTTTATAGCAGTTTCCATGTTGTTTTTCATTCCTATACCCCTTCATTGGGTTTCTGGCCGAAGCCTGTTGGAGCTGCTGAAAGGCACGAAGGCCTGAAGTGATCCTTCAATCATGACAGGCTGCGGGTCTATGGGACAAGCCTGAGTGTTGGGTACTTTTTGAACCAAGTAATGAAACTGTACCACACCTAAACAGAAGTTCTGATCCTGCTCCGTATTGGCAGCTAAAACGCTGCCCACGTGGGCGTAGCAGCAGTATGTATGGTTGCACTGCTTTAAGATGCAGTAATATACATCCCCGCAACTAACATGGAAGTCACGGGCCCCTTTCAGGCTCCATGTTCGTTTGCGGGAGGGTAGGCATCTCAGGGATCGTGGTTCAGGGAGTTCAGGGATGCATGGTGGCCTAGGGCCGTGCCTTTCGGCATTAAGGTTGGGTATCTTCCTGTGCAGAATGAACTTCCTTTGAGATGCTCAGCAATTTTTCCATAGCCATGCTGCCCTGCATGATGCCCACAGCATACTTACGTTTCAACTCTTCTTCTAACCTCGTGATAGATGCAGCCCTAAACTCTCAAGTCCAAGCGCCCTAAATCCGGAACTCCAAGCCCTAAACTCTAAACCCTACATCCCAAACCCTAGAATCTTGAGGCCAAAAACCCTAACCCTAACCAAACAACTGTAAACCTACATCATAGGGGGCCCTCAGGATTCGGCATCTCCTCGTCCCTACGTTGCTCCAGTTCGGCTCTGGAAAAAGTCGGCTCGCAGTGGGGCGTGTAGCGCGTGTTCTCCTTTTAGCTTGGGGTTCAGGATTTGGAGTGTGGAGATTGAAGTTTAGGGTTTGGGGTGTGCGGCCTGGGTCAAATCTAGGCTCTGGGGGCGTGGGGATTGGTTGAGAAATTTGGAACGTGAAATAGGGGCTTGGAAGCTCACAGTTTCCCTAAACCCATCAGGGAGTAGAGGCTAGGCCCGGAATTTCGGATCGACGACTGCAGTGGACAGCAAAGCTTTTAATAGGGTTTATGGTTTAGGGCTAGGGGTTCCCAAGGAGATTCTACCTTGCATTGTCCCTTCGATCTCAATACAATTCCCAATGATATAAGCTATAGTCTAAACTTCTAGCATCCCCCTTAATACTCCCTATAGTAGTCCTCTATATAATCCCCTATATAACCCCTTGAAGGAATTTAGCCTATAGTTCATATCATACTATGAAAGCTTGCATTTTCTTATTCATGCCTTGGGCCCCTAAACGTCAACCCAAGCCCTAAACCCCCTAAAGACCCCCAACCCTAAATACTAGCCTAAAGCTCCCAATCCTACACCCTAGCTAAACCCTGAAACCCTGAACTCCAAATCCTAAATCCCTAAACCCTAAACCCTAATCCCTAAACCCTAAACCCTAAACCCTAAATCCTGAGCCCTTTTCCCTGGGCCCCTTTGGCCACCTCGCCTTGGCCGCAGCTTGCGCTCTGTCGAGCAACTCCCTGGCCGAGATCATCTCCGTTTTGCGGAATCCTGGGCGAGCTTCTTGATTTAAGATCCTACGGACGGTTTAGGGTTTAGGGTCTAAGGTTTAAGGTTTAGGGTTTAAGGTTTAGGGCTTAGGGTTTATAGGGCTTAAGGTTTAGGGTTTGGGGCTTAGGGTTTAGGGCTGAGACGGCTTAAGATGGTACTAGGGTTTAATCATTTAGGGCTTCGCCCCCTCCGCCTCACAACTAATAATTAGGCTAAGTAGGGGAATGGAAGAGAAAATGGAAAGACGGCCATTTGGAGTTTAGCGTTTAGTCATTTAGGGTTCAATCCTCTCCCCTTTTAAAAATGATATATAGGGAAATTGAAAAGAACATGGAAAGGACTACCATAGTTTAGGGCTTTGCACGTCGTACTTCTTGCAGCTTAGTGGAGTTTCTGAGGCTTCGGGCGTCGTGAAATTTAGAGTGTAGCAAAGCGTAGGGCGTAGTAAAGTTTAGGGCTTAGTGAAGTGTAGGATTTTGTAAAAGTTTAGTGCGCAGCACAGCCTAGGTATTTGGGTTTAGTAAGATTAATGGTTCTGGGTTCCGAAAATGCCAGGATTGCCTATTGGCCTATTCGACCTTAGAAGCCCTGAACTCTACACGTCTTTGGGTACAAGAAGGAGCTCGAAGAAGCAGAATGGGGCTTCGGGGCGGGTGATCGCTTCTTGAATTCAGGATTTTTGGAGAATCGCACGGTCAATTCTTCAGGCGCCACCATAAGTGCAGCTACCTAAAAAAGCAGCAAGGGAGTTCCCACAGGGACGCCAGGAATGCTTGGAAACTCGCTGGACACTCATCCCCGTGTCTTAAAGCCCAGACCTTCCGTGATCTGGAGGGAATAAGTCTCCCAATCCGTTATCACCGAGCTTTTGTAGTTAATTTGTACACTACCCCTACGCACTGTCTTCTAATTGTGTATTCTACCCAACCATGATCCAGGATCGGCCCGTAGCGTAAGCGGGCACATCATCATAGCCCCCACCGCGGACGGAGTCGTAGAATCCTCGCGGCTCCCACCTAAGTTCCGAAATTTCAGGTTGAGGGTTTCGACGGCTTCTTAGCCTGCAACCCCAAAATCCCAAAGTCCCACAATGGAGAGCTGACGACTTAGGACCCTGTATATATGCATATATATTCCCAAAGCAATGAAATCTACCTCAGGATCCTAGTCGCAAGAACTTCGCTGGGGTTGGGCCGGTGGCAAAGGCCTCACCGATCTCTTCCAGCACATGTGGGTTGCCTGATGGGGAGAATGCGTGATTCGCTTTTGAATGTACGGCTGGGTTTGAGGTTTAAGATTTAGGGCCTGGAGTTCGTCTGATTTGCGTGTCGCTGCAGCTACTTTAAGCCACCCTGGTGCTCCACCCCACAAAAAAACAGTGCATTGGGCCCTAGATAGAGTTTAAAGATCATAACTAGTGCATACTGCAGGGGCTGACTATAATTTGGCAGTCTATCTAGGGCACCCTTGTATTATTGGTAACTATTCAGGCCCGTGTACTAAATGACTCTGATCTTTGGTAGTGGTTTAGTTTTCCAGCTACCAACATGGCCATCATGGACACTATTGTCCCACGCATTTGCCCGTAAAAGCCTCCAGGAACCCGCAACATCTTGAGGTCAACCCCCCGGATGCCTAAAACCCGAACTCTAAACCCTAAACTCTAAACCCTTAATTCCCAAACCTAAACTCTAAACCCTAAGCTCTGGACCCTAAACTCTTAACCCCAAAGCCTAAACTCTAAGCCCTAAGCTCTTGACCCTAAACTCTTAACCCTAAACTCTTAATCCTAAACCCTAAACTCTAAATCCTAGACCCTGAGCTTCCTGGGAGCCCGCCGAGGTCCACGGTGGACTGCACATCCAGGAAGATAAACTCCGAAAGCAAGGTGTAGGGGTCCGAGAGGCCTTGACTGTGATCAGAGCTTAAGGGGTTTGGGGTTTAGGGTT
>CAJNIZ010041913.1:0-38268 GCA_905231905.1 Symbiodinium pilosum | reverse complement strand
AGTCGGGAATAAGGGAATATACTCCCTATATAATCCTATATTGCGTAAGAATCCACAGCAAGTAGCATTGAACCACCCAACGTCTAAATAATGAATGCTCACCTAGTACCTAAGAATGCATCGTAGCGAAACTTATGAACCCCTGAAACCTCTAACGTAGAAGCCGGAAAAAAATACCAATAATTTTTATGGTCTTAGATTTCTTGTGCAGATATGGTATAGGGTATCTATTCAGGCCCAATAACCATAAACCCCTGAACCCTACACCCTGCCCTAAACGCTAAACCCTAAACCCTAATTAAGCCCTAAGCCCGCTGAACTCTAAGCCCCCTAAACCCCAAATTCTTAGCCCTAAACCCGCTAAATCCCCTAAACTAAAACCTAAACCCTAACTCCCCTAAACCCGAAAACCCGTAAGCCAAGGCTCCCAGCCAGTCCGACTGCGTGAGCAGGCGGTAATTCTATGTCAGCGCGCGCACCATCCATGTCTATGATGTGCAGTCTGTCGGAGACCCTCCTTCTAGGTTTCCCAGTAACCCTTTAATTGTAATGATAGGGTATAATAGGATTTAGGGTTTAGGGTGTACCTAGCCTGTTAAATGGGTTTCCGAAACTTTGGCGTCCCGGCTTCAGGTGTCCCCACCGCAAGGAGTGATCAGTATTTTGGGGAGCTAGATTTCAAGGGTACCCAAAGTTGGGAGGTTCCCTTTTTGGGATGACACCTTGTTCTTCCTCTTCTTTCGGGGAGTGACTAGCGTAGGACAAGTTTAAGGTCCAGGGGTTCAAGCTTTGAGAAGTGGGACAGAGAGACCCCGGAAGATCATACAAACAGTTGAGCAGGTCTTACTGAGGTCCTACTGCATCCTCATCCGCAACCCCTCCATTAATGACTCAGATCCTTGCGTGGAAGCAGTTGTAGCTCTCGTTTCTGCGTGGCCGCTTGATGGTCACCCGCCTTGGGCGTGCTTTGGTCGTAGCATTTTTCAGGAAAATTCAGTAGTGGGTCAAACCAAAGAGCGCCCACAAACCCTAATAATCCGCATGCAGCCTAATTTGCCGAGTATGGTCTCACTCCTTGCGGTTTCCAGCCTAGTCCAGGGCCCACCATTACAAACCAACGCCGTGCACGATGCCAAAGATCGTGGCACACTACTTTTTTTGAACAGTTGGCATGCACCCACAGAACACTGGGCATAAGGAAAATTCACACTTTGGCACTTTAGTACATTACTATCTGCACACATGTGTACATAGATGTATATACGGACAGTGCGAAGCGAATCCAAGCAGCTTAGTGGTCTTCTCTCGGCGAACGCTCTGATGCTTGGCACAAATCCTGGCCACCAGCATCTCGGTAACGACCAGGGAGCCCTCCGCGTGATTCCTGATGGGCCTGGTGTAGGGATCACCGGGCGCAGGCACCTCTGACACGTCATCCGCGTCAACGCCTGTTTATGGGATCCGTAAATGGGGTAGTACTCGCCCGGGACACAAGGCCTTCAGATTAAAAACCCGCAACTCCCTGGACAGACCCATCTATATCCCAACCTGTCCGCTGCACCACGGCATCCGCTACCCCACGGAGTTGAGGGTCTGATTTCGCCTGTCGGGCGATCTCAATCCATGCATTCTTAGGTTGTTCGATTTCCCCAATGCGCTCACGCAGGCCGTGTATTGCACCAGAGACCGTGTTCACATCACCGCCGTCCGCTCCGATGTGGCCTCGGATGACCACAATGCTCGGTAACGGCTCCCCACGCGCTGCCTTCTCGGACAGCTCCTTGATTTGAGTGTTGGCCTCAAACAAGCTGATGATGCGGTTGGCCTCCCGCTGGTACTTGATCAGGGAGTACACCGCATAGAAGAAGACGAGGACACCGGCTGAGATGCCTACGGGATCCGGGTGAGCTCTCCATGCGTTGGCATCTGGATGACTTCGCCGATGGTCTCTGAAGGGTGAATCTAATCCTGGAGCTCTCCGTGACAAACGTGAATACTTGGAGCAAACAACATGTTTTCGCGATTGGATCTTAAAATCCCGAAAAGTTCTATAGCGCATCAAGGAGCTCACGAAGTCTACCAACAAGTATATGCCTTATCGTCAGACCCTGCAAGAAGTCCCTCATCTTGAACACGAACTGCATGTGTCACCCCACACCTGTGGGAGTAGCCTGAAAAGCATTCACTCCCCTGTGGTGTTTCATCCGGTCATATCGATAAGACAACCAACCCCAGAGAACGGTAACCCCTCAATCGCAACCTTAACTCTTCGACCGATAGACGTTGATCTGTACATAGGTGTTTGTATGCATAGTAGGGTCTTTGCAAACGCTGCCGAAACAGTGGTTGCACATCCCCGGCTGACTTTCATCCCTGGAATCCTGGAGCCCGCAGTGTTTCGATCTCTTCCTGGACACTTTGAAAGCCAGCGACTTGCTGCTCCAGGAGTGGTGGTCGTAGATCCTTGCTCAGCAGGATTTGTTTTGTGATGCTGGTGGTGCGTGTGGCGGTGGCAATGACAGGGGGGGGGGGGTGTGGCACGGGGCGAAGTGGCAGTTTCAGGGCGGCATTGGCGTCGCGTTGCTCGTGCTGGAGTGCGAGCGGTGGGAGTAGCAGCGGTAGTAGCGTGGCGGTAGCAGCAGCAGCAGCAGCAGGAGGAGTATGTGCAGCGGCAGGAGGAGTATGTGCAGCAGCACGAGTAGCGACAGGAGTATGAGTTGGAGTAGCAGTAGGAATAGGGTTTGGAGCAGGAGTTGGAACAGGAGTAGGAAAGAAAAGTGCAAGTAGTGGGGATTGGTGACGTAGGAGGAGAAGCAGTAGTATCAATAGCATGCTGGCGTGAAGTCTACACCACAGGCAAGCTTCGACTCCACCGCTTGCAGGCCTGGGCAATGTCTGCACCCATTGCCTTTCTGGTAAACAAGATGTTCTGGAGGGCATGGGAGGTCAGGTGTAGAATTTAGGAACATGTTCTACTCAGTTTTTCGGCATGCCACAACCCAAAAACTGAAAACGGGAGTACTCCTCTGGGCCCCTAACCGCCCCAAAACCCTATTCCCGACACCCTTCATCCTAATCGCTAGACCTTGCCTTAGGAGGTCTGGTGGGCTCAAGGATGACGCCACCAATATCTGCAGCTGTACTAGGAGCGCAAAGCGCACAGGGCGCACCTCCATGCTCCTGGGTCATTCTTGGGACAATGCAGGGGGCTCTTCACTTAGGGTGAGCTTCGGGGGCATCGCAGTATATGTATGAAGTAGAATACGTCCCCAAAACCTGAAGGAAACAGGATTAGTAATCCTTCAAGCCGTTACATTACCAGAAGGTTGAACGTCGGCCCCTCGCGCAGGCCCTGAGACCTTCTCTGGGAGAGCGGGGAGGGGTTGGCCACGAGGCCTTAAAAAGAGTGGCGGTATGGCACGGTCAAAGAGGGGTTGATGACCAAGTCAGGAACACTACTGGAAGGACCAGAGCACCGAGTGAATAATGAAGGGTAATTGAGGATACTAACGCGCTTGGCCTAAACCCTAAACCCTAAACCCATAACCGTGTGGGTTAGTTCCATGTTGGGCTTTTGGGCCGAAACCAGGAAAATGCTTCTGAACATTGCTCTGGGCACCGTGACTTGGAACCAAGTCTTCAAAGGCTGATAAACACGATGTTCAGTCTCGGATAGGAATCCTGGATTCTTGTTGAAATACAATTAAAAAAAGATCTTTTTTCTTTTTTTAATTGATATTGGGCCCAGGTATCCATAAACATGAAAAATCTTGTTCTACAAGAGCCCAGAATCATCCACAACCGGTTAGTGCTGAACGCACTAAAGGCCCTCTGCCAGGGGGTTCTTGGACCAGGGCTCGGCGACCATGAAGAACTTACTTCATGGGTTCCCCTACTACCCCCCGTATACTGACCCCCCCGCAGGTTCCCCCTTAATTAACCTTAATTAAGCCTAGTTATCCCTAAGTAGCTTTAATTAAGGGGCCCATGATAACTAGTGGTTAGCAGAGGATGGAACGGATCTCTACAGCAGTCAGGAATCCCTACATAACCCAGTTTCCATTTCCCTTTCTATTCCTTCATGGGTTCCCCGCAATAAGGATTAGCATACTGGGGTCTCTATTGAGGTCCCCTGATTGTGGGAAACTACCATCATAAGGACCCCATAGTGTTCAAATTATGGTCTGATAACCATGGAGTCCTTGTTTTTAGTGGGCTAGGGTTTCGGGTTTAGGTCGGGTGACGCAAATACAGTCAACACTCATGTATCAATGAATACGACACCGCCTATCCAACTGTGAGCTCCGACCCCGGAATGAAACGCCTATGAACACCAAGCCCTCAATCCTGCATGCCCACTGCCACCCTAAACGGAGATTTTGTTGTTTAGGGGTTTCCAGTTTCGAGACGAAATAAAAAGCCCTGCGGGCCATAATCCGATTACTGAATCTGAAACTCAGCCTTTTCCTACCCGTAACATCCGCCAGTAGTTGTACTAATAATAACTGTCATAATAATGCGAAAAAGAGAAACTGAAATACCACGGCTATTAGTAGAAATACTGCCCTATATGCTAAGCCCTACATTCAAACCTGTAGTAGCTGTAGCAGTCGTGGAAGTGCAAGGCAGATCGTCCCCGGGTGCAACGGCAACGTCGGTCCTTGCGTTGAACGGCGCCTTGGATGGAACGTGGGGACCCTAAACCCCTAAATCCTGAGCCCTATATACTTCATGAAGGATTATATGAGGATGAACTTGAGACACTCCCATATTGTGTCTCAGCAACCAAACTTAAAAGTCTGAGGGCCGTTTGGATAAAGCAAGCTTCCGGCCTCAAAGCTGGGTTTAGGGAGTAGTTTAAGGCTTTCGGGTTTGGGGTTTAGGACTTAGGGATTAGGGGTTAAATTTCGTATTCAGACCCAAAGAAGGAGTTACCTGACTTACTGCTCCCATCGTGGTGGACGGGTATATCTGGTATGAAGATTTTGGTAGCACCATTCCCCAAGACTGGGACCCACTTACTATCCTGGCTATACGTCCTCGCATGAATCTTCTACTGGCAGGAAACCATACATCATGTATTGGGATTGGTGCCAGCAGGGCTTTCCAGGCAAATAGGGAGTTCTCAAAAGGAAGGGTGTGCCCTCAGGATCCCCATGAGAGTGCATCTATATGCTGGATTGGGGTAAGTCAAACATAAATTTGATAGGGTTCACAAAGCTCACACATGTGTGCGGGGCTGCAACTGAATACCAATCACCTAGCGGGGCTGCAAATGAAGACCAATCACCTTGCTTGCTGGGGGTTCAATAGGGAATACGGGAATAGAATATTGGAATAACATAGGGAGTATATTCCCTACTTCCCTTCTAACTACCAGTGAGAATAGCCATCAGTTCCTGAGCCTCGAAATAATGTCCTCCGGCTAAGGATACATGTCCTCCAGAAAGATCGACATCTGATTGATTTTGCAGATGCAGTATAATTGCAGCTTCCATGTGCTTTCACACTTTCCCTTCTGATTGTCCAACTATTGGGATGAAATCCCTGAGCCCTATATGGTAGTTTCCCAAAATGAAGGGACCCCAATATAGACCCAAAAGTACTATAATCCTTATTATGGGGACCCCCAATAAGGTACCCCTAATTTTGGGAAACCCTCATATAACACGAAAGTTGGCTCCAAAGCTTGCGAGTTGCATATTCATGTGCCAAGTACATGACCCGAACGTCGTCTTCAAGTTACCCTTGACATTCAACCAAAATTCGAACATGCACCACTTATATGGGTGGTTGTCGAAATTATGGTCCCTTTTTGGATCCCTATTATAATACGACCCCTAATATTTAGGGTACCCAAAAGGGGACCATAATTTTGACAACCACTTATATGAGGTGCTTGCACCAGCTAGCAGTCATGATTCTTGCTGGTGTCAGAATGAATCGGGGCATCCAGGCCGCGGCACACAGCGAACCTACTTATCCACACTCGTTCCAAACGGTAGCTCCATTTTGAGCCCAGTAAACCCTCAATCCTGAACAGCGTTTCCATACACAAGTGCCATCCAAAATTTTGACACTGGGTCCAGATGATCCCCACAATGACAGCGCAGCCTAGTTACATACAGACTCCTTCGGAGACCGATGCGCTCTTGCTGCGGTGTGAAAGCCTCCCCATGCATGCCTCCACGTGAGGGATTGGGACTTTGGGGATTCGGCCGTAGGTTTAGAGGTAGGGGGTTCAAGGTTGAACATGGGCATCAGACTTAGACTTGAGGGCTGGGTTAGGTTTGTGGGCTTGGGGCTTAAAACCCTAAACCCAGGATTCAGGCATGAAGCCGGTGAACTGTAGCAACCCAAATATACTATAGTAGTTCCCATTTTCTTCTCTAAATTATTCCTATATAACCCCAATAAAACCCCAATGTAAACCCTGTAAACTACCCTATAATCCCAGTTAATACAAGGCCTCTAGCTTTGGAGGTGACAAGTGGATGCTGCATTTTGGCGTCTTGTGGCTTTCTAGATCTCAATGAGTGGCTTTAGCTCTTGGGTAAGGGGACTCTACTGGGAACCCCAAACCGGACCCCCAAGAATATAGTAGGTATATAATAGGAATATACCTACCAGGGTCCTTAAATTCCACTATATTCCTGCTAAATTCTTGGAGTTCCCTATTTGGGGTTCCCAGTAGAGGCCCTTTATTGGGCACTTCATCTTATCTACGAGCAGACAATGAAACTTACTGGCTGTTAGCAAGGAATAAGGGAACAAGTTACACAGGGATCATAATGACAATATTCCTTATTCCCTACCTAACCACAAGTAAGGAAACTATAGCAGGACAATTCAAAATGAAGACTTCAGAAACTAGAACCGAAACCTGAAATCCTAAACTTTGTACCCCATACCCAACATGGTAGCTTCTCAAAATTAGGGGACCCCAACATAGTCCCCCAAATACTATAGTCCTTACTATAGGGGCCCCTAGGAAGCTCTGAGATCACCAATAACTGAGCCTCCCCCCGACCTTTTTGTAGGAATCCGAAGGTGCTGCAAATCTTGTTGGGCGACCATTAAGGTTTAGGTTTTGGGTTTAGGGGGTTTAGGATTATGATCTACAATTGAAGATGGAACATTTAAACCTGAAGGGCGGCTGGAGTTGCCAGTTCTTCAGGCTCCTGAAGTAATGTGGCAAGTACCTTACCCAAAATCCTAGACCTGACACCCTACAGCCCTAGACCCTAAATCCTAAACCTCAAACTCTACTTACACCCTGAGCTTCAAACGCAATCAATACCTTAAAGCCTCCACTAATAGCTTCCTTGCTAGCCCGGCCTGTGGTGCCGGCATAGGCAGGGGGAAGCAACGCAAGTCTGGAGCCAAAATGGCTGAAGCTTACGAAACGGCCATTCCTTCATATTCTCCCCTACACGAGGCTGCGGCATCACTATAGGCCAATTAAGAGGAAGGGTGTCCATAGAGGGGATGGTTGTCTAGTCCCCTTAGACCTAAAATTTAAAATATCTCTAGAACAGCTCCTCAGGGGTTTGCTACCATAATAGTTACCCCCAATAGGGGTCCTTTGGGGTTCCTTAAACGGGAAAGCAAGGGCGAATATGTCTGGCTTCAAAGCTCTGAAGCCCGCCCCGGTTCATATGTTCAAGGGTTTGGGTTCGGGGTTGAGGGTACAGTGTTGAGGGCGTAGGGCCTCAGATTCTACCCAGCTATTTTAACGCTCAAGCAGCCTGAACATGGATCAGATTGATATCCCCAAATCATGCTGATTAAGTTGAATTGCGTACTGGGCAGTTCATGGGGTAAGCCTGAGTCCAAACCATATTATAAAGATCTTGTTCGGGTTATACACTTTGCATCGGATGGTTGATATGCATTTCTATAGCCCTAAAGATGTGCAGCACGCAGGCTCATCATCTAAGAGTGGAGCATGCTGGCAATCTGGTCTGGCATCACCCACTTGACACCATTGTTGGAGGACACCTCGCAAACATATGGGCTTTGGGGTTGGGACCCCTCACATGCAAACAAAATCCAAGAATCCCGCCGACGGTGCTGATGTTAACATGGTAGCTAGGACTGAAATGGGGGTTTCCCAAAATTAGGGGTACCTTTTTGGGGGTCCTCATAATGAGAATTAGAGTACTTTGGAATCTATAAAAAGGTCCCCTTATTTTGGAAAACTACCAAAATATGCGTAGGGGTCGAAGTATCAAGCCTGCAAGATCATCACTCTTACAGGTGCCTAGATAGCTGGAATATGGTGGGGGGAGCAATTCTAAACCAAGACAAGGAGTACCAGGGAAAACTATTAATAATCATCCAGGATCCGGTACTCGAAATTCAGCCTGCAGCTCTCCTTTGTCGCCAAAGGGGCTGTTAGAAACCTCTCTCACGCCCTCTTGTGTCAAATCTCTTCATTACGGACTTGGGCCGAATAGACTAGACGACGTGAGGGCTTGTCACAATGGGGAGTTGTCATGTTTTCGTGCCCCTCCCTGTTCCCTACCACGCGCAAGTGGATTGCAAGAGCATGCGGAAGGCCAACCTTGACGGTTCCTGCAGGAATTCGGTATCCCTCAGCGGTGGTGTCCGACCTTTGGCAGAAGACAGCAATTTTGGCTGAGCCGCCTTTTGAAGGGTATGGCTGAGGGCTTCAACGCCCGCATGGCCGAAACAGATGCGAGATAATTTGAATGACGAGTTCCAAGCAGCAGAGAGGATCGGGCTTAGGACTTGGGTTCTAGAATGACGTGTTCCGGATTTTGGGTTTAAGGAAACTTTGAGAGGAGGCCATATTATGGTCATGGTTGTGATCGAGTTGTTGATATTCCTTCCCGAGTTCTTGTTCTCTGCCGTCACGGAATCTCTGCAAGAGCTCCACCCCATACCCTCCGCAGCCGACCCTATTGTCTAAGCCCCCCGGTCCGCACCTTAGTGGTTTGCTTTGCTTTCAAGGAACTTTAAGTCAAATTCCTATAGGAAGGAAGCCCTACTATTGACTGTGTACCCATATACAGGTAACTTAATTTAAAGTCCCTAACAGCAACCCAATTAAGTGACATGGTTCAGCCACAAAGTTAGCACTTGAAGGCCAATCTCGGGTGACTGACCCTCGGTGCAAGTCAAGGACATCCAGGCAAACAGCTCTACGAGCCTCATTCACGCATAACTTGTTTGAACAACAAAGCACAGAATGTGCATCCAGTACCTTACTTCCAAAACTCTTCCAGGGTAAGCTCTTTTGAGAACTGGCGCTTGTACAGCTGGAGCCGCAAGCTCTAATCCTTCAGTTTTTGTTCTACTCGATATGAGTTGAACGTGGGCAATTGAGCTCCCATATCTAGCATGGGTACTGATACATGACATAGGCTCGTACCTATGTTCAACCCCACACGTCCCCTAAGCACCAAATGCTGGTGAACGGGAAGGGCGGGAGTGAAAAGTAGGAGGTTACAAATGGAAATCGAGAAGGAATTAGCATATTGATCCACTGTTCCACCCACCCAAGGACTAATCCCATCCTTAAAACCTACACCCGACACCTCTAATTTCTGTATTATCCCACAATCGAAGCCCCAAGACTAACTAAACTTCCAAAGCGAAGACCATCTTAAGACCCCTAAACCCTGAACTCGGGGCATACCTCAACGCCTAGAACCCTAAACCCTGCACACCACAAAGCCTGATCCCTGAATGCGAAGCCCCCAATCCCCAAAAGCCCCATACCTTCAACCCCCTAACCCCCTAACCCGACACTTACATGCGTACTAAGGAATAGGGGAATATATCATAGAGGGATATACAAGGATTAGATTCCCTCATTCCTTACTAACCTCCACTAAGGAACGCCTAAGCCCTGAAACTCTGAAGCTAGGTTCCCCAGTGACCCCTCAATAATCAGCGTACCCTTTTTCCTAATGTTCAACTCTAATGAGGAAACCCCAAATCCAAATGAAAAGGGAAAAGGGGTACTGCTGGAGTACCTAAACCCTAAACCCGAACAAAAAAGGGACAAAGGCTACTACTGAGGCACCTAGTAAGACTTTCAAGCACCCGGCGCGTAGGCTGCCAGGACGACACCTGGTAGCCAAGCCTTGTCATGGCCATTTACCACCCAAAAAATTAGCATGAATATCTATTTAGGGTTTAGGGTTTAGGAGTTTAAGGTGCGTATACATCTACAACTATGTCTATACATGTACGCATCCGACTGTCAAATGAATAATGACCTCAAGACCTGGTCAGTTTGCCCACCTGAACCCAGTCCAACCACCACAAATAAAGCAGCTCTTACGGGCTTCCGCTGCTTACGCAGTCACAATTTCGGGTACCCCTAAGAAACAGGGGCATACTATATTAGAGACAAATTATGAGAGCCCTCTCCCCCTCTCTCTCTATCTGTATATCTACATATGTATACACGGATCATGTGGAGTGTAGGGCTTCGCATGTTCGAGTTGGAAGTTTCGGGCTTTAGAGTCTACAAGCTACATATGCTTCTTTAGGGATCGGGTCAGTGCTTCAATGCAGTCCCCGATATGTTCCCTGAGTAGGGACCCGCATGACTTCGTAGCCTTACTCCAGAAAAGCCCCGGTATCCTGGGAAAATGATTCAGATTATCGATTCGAACCCCCAACAATAAAACCCTTAATTCTAAAGCCCAAACCCTCAACCAAGCACACAAAACCCTTGACCCTAAGAGCCCCGAAGGCCATTGAGGGCCCTAAAGGACCTACACCCCAGCGGCCTTCTTCGAGTCGCTCCAAACTTCCAATACCTGGCCCTTGCGGAAACCATCGCCGGCCCTTAGTTGCAGAATTGGGACTTCATAGAAAGAACGTGCGGTTACAGTAAGGTTTAGGGTTTAGGCTCTGGGGAATTGGGTTTTAAGGTCATAAAGTCTTGCGAAGGATTGCCATGCAGGCCGGACGGCAGGGGCCTCCCAAAGCTTCCAAGTATTGACCACAAGAACCTCCAACAGTAAACCTCAAACCCTAAACCCTAAACCCTAAACAGTAAACCTCAAACCCTAAACTAAACCCTGAGGCTGGTCGAAAATAGGTAGGCATATTGCGAAACACTACGTAGCGTTCTCTGTTAAAACAGCTATTTAGGAGATATAGGCTGTACTTGCTTGTCTCCTACCTAGTGTCCAAGCCAGCCTCTGGAGAGAAGAAAATCTCCGAAAACCCTCAATATCTAGGGACTTTAGGAGGGACCCCTAATAGGGACCCTTAATCCCATTACCATATATAGCCCTTATATAGCCATTATATAACCCCTATATCCCTTAGACAATAGCTGGGTCAGCTGGGTTGCAGCTAAGGAGTCAAATTACGACCGCCAGACTTCAGGGACCTAAGCATTTATGTTGGGTACTGCCCCCTCCCAGTAACGGTCTATATTGGGGTCATATTAAGGACTATATATAACCATATTATGATTATTATCCAAAAACCTATATATCCCTATACATTCTTACATCCCCATACACCCCCATATGAGCTATAATTAGCCTATACTCTTGGCATCCCCCGTAACAAGCCCTACAATGGTCCCCTATATTGTCCCCTACATTGTAACCAGCCTTTCAGGAATTTAGACCAGAGTTCATATGAGCCATGATCTAAACTCCTAGTATCCCCCTTAATAATCCCTGTAGAAGTTAGCTCAACCCTAAACCCTAAACCCTAAAACAGCTTTGCCCCGGACACTGGGCTCTCTGGTGCCTGGATGGTGCCAGTGAGGGTTCCATGCTCCGGCAGGACCTAACAAAGCTGCAGCGAGGGAGTTGAAGGGCTTAGGGGTTGTCGGGGTAAGAGTGTGTGGGAGTTACGTAAGGGTGTCTCGGATTTCAGGCCTGTAGAGTTGAGGGCGTCATTGGGGTTTAGGGTTTGTAGGGTTCAGATTCTAAGGCTTGTAGGTTGTTAGTGGTTGGTGTAGTTCAGGGGTTCTGGGCTTATTTCTTTAGCGGGTTTCAGAATTAGGGTTTCAACAACGATCCTCGAAGGATCCGTAACTAGGCCTCGCGATGTTGCACAAGCAGCAAACAGTCATGCAGAACTCCTGCGATGCTCCTCTAAACCCTAGACCCTAGAACCTTCAACCCTGACCCGCAAATGCCAAGACAAAGTTTGCCATGAGGGCACTTGTGACCTCCAAGGCTTGTAATCCCGAATACATCCCCTGCAGCAGGCCTTTAGCTTGATTCAGGTTCCCTCAAGGGACGCTAGTCAACAAAAACCTACAAACTATGTCCAAACCAAACGCTAACGTGTCCATCACAGCTTCTCTACCCATTTTAGCCGATTGCGCATACCACCTTACACAGACAGAAGAAGTAACCCCCCTGGACCAAACAACGCTAGGCCCTGACTTGAACCCTAACCCCTCAAAACCTTAGATCTTGAATCCTTAACCCCAACACCCCCAAACCCTAAACTCTCGAACCCTAAAGCCCTGAAAGTCGAAACCTTGCAACAACCCCAAAAGCCTTCTTCTCCTGGATGGAACCTCAATCTCAGGGGAGAAACCCTGTGGTAAGCAATAACGTAGGGGCCTAAATCATTGGGTTTAGGATGCTTTACGGCTTTTGGGGGCTAGGGTCCAGCGCTTAGGGACTAAAGAGTTCATTTAATAAAGCATCAAATAGGAAAGAACATGGACAAGTCAATTGAAACTGGTTGCATATCGGCTTTCAGAGGGATTGAAGAGTAGAAGCTGTCTAATTACAAACGGATACATTACCCTAAGGGTCCAAGAACCCAAATAATAGAGTTTTAGGGCCCAAATACCATAAATATTATAGTATTGGGGCCCTAAAACCCTATTATTTGGGTCCTTGGACCCCTAGGGTATGACAACATAATCGTCATAATTCCTCGGGAATGCACGACGAGAAAGCCGAAGGCTCGAGTTAGTCAGGATATATGCTTCATTCATTCAAGGAGACAAGGAGAATGATGGTGCTAGCTAATTCTACATGAGGTTCCGTTTGCAAACTCATGGGTTGTGACCAGTCTTGGGCTGCTCCCAGGTTCAAACTGTCAAAATGTGCTACTGAAAACAGGACATGAAGCACACTCCTTGCTTCATGCGGAGCTCATCCGTTTTTGTCCGTACCTTCTGAGTACAAGAACCCTGATCTTACACCTATGGCTTCGTCATCCACACCCCTGAGCTCTCAAAAGACAATCAACAATTCCAAATGCATACGGAAATCTTGGTAGAAATATTTATTCTGAGGGACCTGGCAGGTCATGGGAAGGGGAACTACACGAAACCCGAGGATGGCTTGAATTGGAGGCACCCTTTGCTCCCTCAGCGGGCACTCACCCAAGAGAAGAGTCACCGCCAAAACCCTAAAGCCCTTTTCCTACTAAACTTTGAAGCTCTTCTCCCCTATGATCCCCAAACCCTAAACCCTTTGCCCTAAACCGCCTAAGCCCTAAACCAAACTTTAAGCACTTATCCCAAGCGATCCTTGAACCCCACTGGCTATACCGGGCACTAGGCCGAGAGGATTGCCGGAAGCCTTCATGCCACTTGGGGAGGGCAGGAAACTGTCCTCCCGACTTCCCCTTAGGGTTTAGGGGGGTTATATTGGGATAATGGAAAAGAAAATGGAAGCTACTATATTATATAGGGTTTTATGTGTTATTTGGGTTTTTTTAGGGTTATATTGGGAATATGGAATATAAAATGGAAACTACTCTTTAGGGTTGAGGGGTTTAGGGGGTTAGGGTTTTGTGTTTAGGATGTCGGATTCAAGGCTTTTCAGTTGAAGGCTTCAAGTTGAAGATTTTGAGCTTAGTGCTAGGGGCTTGGGCCAGACGCTTAGTTGGGACTGTTGTATCTTGTGGGAAGCAATCCAGGGACAGCCTAGGTATGGAAGGGATATACAAGCGCTGCATATGGGGTATGCAAGGTACGGGGACTAAGTGTCCCTTCTCGGGTCAACATTCCCTCACTTTCAGACTTTGCGGCTGGCCCGTTCTTTCTGTCTTTGGGCTGAGGACCTGGTGATCAGTTCTAGATGCCTTCGGGGTTGTCGGGTTTAAGGTTTTCTGGCTCAGATAAGGATTTACCGTTCTGAGTTTGGGGTCTGACGCCTGGGGTTTTGAGGGCCCGGGGCCTTACGGAGAGTTGCAAAGGCTGTATTGTAATAACTGGAAGTTGGAGGCGCACGAGTTGTTGAAAGGAGTTCTCCGGCTGGTGTTTGGATGTCCTTGACACTACTCCTGTTTTCGATCCTGCGCCGGGAGAGACCTACCAGGAACCTATCTTCCTAGAAAAAGCGATGGCCAAACCCACGTTTTTTGGAAAGCAACTCTAAACCCCAAACCCAGGATTTTGGGTCTGGTGTGTGAGGATGTTACAAATTCAGGAACCTACGCCCTAAAGGCCAAGCCAAAATCCTGAATCTGTCTCCTTGGCCTACAAACACTCAGTGGAAGTCAAGTCATGGGAGGCCCTGCCAACCCCTACATAATGATAAATAAATCTAGCGAGTCTATACCACTATACATTAGGCGAGGAAGATTAATCAACAGAGGGGACATTCTTGGCGGCACTGATTGAAGTGGTTTCCAACAACTTCCCATCCCCAGCAGAAGTTGCGTGTCCACCGAGGCGTATCCAGACGTAGCGCCCGGCGGGTTTGGTATGAACCTAACACAACCGTGTAGGGGGCTTCTGGGGAGCAGAGACAGGGTTATGCCCGCCATGTAAACCTTGTGCATGTAGGCATGTATCTACGTTTGCTGGCACGCATGCAGATTTTACGCGGAGATTCTTCGAGTAGGGGTCTATCAGTGGTTAGCTTCCGCAGTTCCAATGTCAGGAAATACCTATCAAGCTGCTGGAGTCTGAATGCTTCAGGTTTTTGGTGATGGGCTCCATGCATGCTCATCCTCTGCGTTATCACGCGTCCGTCATGCCCGCGTTGCCAATCTGTTCTGCGTCAAGAAGAAGCCCATCCCATCGACTGATCCGAAATAAGCTTGTCCTTTTGCATCCGGATAACAGCAAAGCCACCAAACAGTGCCGAAAGATGTTGGTTCTAACCATCATGAGCATGATCACCATGATTGTTCTGTGGTGTTTTTGTTCGCCCAGGAGCCCAGGTCTGCATGGTAGGTTTTCGAAGCAGAAAAGCCACGAAAGCAACACATATTGTAAATATCACTAGATCCAAGGCTAGCGTCATGCTCAAAGATGAGAAGGATCAAGCCTGATTAGCCTCAAATAAGTACGGATCACGCGGATCACGCCGTCGTTGTCGTCTTCGTCGTCGTATAGTATAGCAGCACAAGTATGTACAATGCTCGCCACTGAGGTCTGCGTGGCACATACAGCTCAGCGAGGCGGGGGGGGGAGGGAGAGAGGGGCGAAATATAGAGAGAGAGAGAGAGAGACAGAGAGAGAGGGAGGGTGTGTGTCCTGCTTAGCAGGATACGCCAGGATAGGATCTACACCGATCCCCCAAGGACACCCTGTAGCAAATACCTAACCATCAAAGGTCTCTATATACGCACTTAGCATAGCCGTGCAAATCAAACCAAACCTCAAAATGTGCCATGTAGATATATGTTTTGCAGAGCCTTACGCCATGATTTTCACTTGAAGACTGAGTCGGACACTCTCCACTTTGCATTCCTGGGCGTCATAAACCACACTTGGGGGGTTCAGGGTGTACCCTAAGACCCTAAACTGGGGCAAAGGGCTAGGGCCCACTTGCAACTCATGAGCTACATGGACCCTAAAGGTATGTAAAATAATGGCCTTTATGGCTATTCTTATGGGTTTAGGGCTATTATTTTACATACTTTTGGGGTTTAGGTACTCCAGAACAGGGACTTGAAGTCTTCCTGCAGTGGGTAGACAGAAGGGGATACACGGAACATCTTGCGGTTTAAGGTTCAGGGTCTCAGCACGTTGCTAATTCTATCCAGCTATAGCATACTCCACCATGAAAGCCAATGACTCATGGTGGAACTAGTTTGGAATTTGACTTTTTCCAAACAATTGCGATCCCTTCTGAGGAATTCACACGTTAAGGGTCGCAATGTATTGGGGACAATAATCTTTGTGGTCCCCTATTTATGGAAACCCGCTTGTGGTTCGCCAGATTCATTAGTTCTTTGCACCAGGTAAATCTAATGAATGCGAATACTGTCATTTGGATAACCATTATACCAACTACTGTAAAGGTACTTTTCTCTCGACCTCCAATCTAGGTGACCAAGCGCATCTGCAAGCCAGATTTCTCATGTATACAACATCTATCTGTAGACCAGTCTTTGGACTCCATGGATAGGATTTTCCTTGGGAACGTGAGTGCTTTTGAACGAGGGTAGCCTGCAGATGACGAACCACAGCATCGCTGAAAATGGATTTCGAACTATTGTATGGTTGCCATGCAGAACGTAAACCAGCAGATACGCGCATATGGGGAATTTCATAATAAGGGGTCCCAATCTGGACCAACATGTACTGTAATCCTTATTACATAGACTACCAGAAGGACACCCTAATTATGGGAAACCTGTACATGCCATATGAGCGATTGTCACTCGAAACTCCTAGGATCCCCCTTGAAAGCCCTATAAACTCCCTCTATATAATCCCCATATAACCTCCCTTAAGTCGAGTATAGCATTGGAAACGGCTTGAAACTGGCTTCTTGGCATAATGATTTCTTGGATCGAAGTTTGGTAGAACGAAATGAGGCTCTAAATTCTGATAACTATGGAGGTTCTTTGTGAGATGCAATAGCAATTCCAACTTTTCAGCTTCGTAGCATCCCCACTAGTAATAGGTTCAGGATGTACAAGTATATAGAAGGTAGCGGACGGGGGTCACTACATCTACATGTGAACACATAAAAAACAAGCGACCCCCTGCTTTGGGGAAATAACGTCCTCACGTCGACAGCAAGTCATGTGCGGCCCAGCTGCCAGAGCAACTGCTAGCAGTGGGAGGAAGAGCACTGCCAAAGCCTCAGAGCGCCAAAATTCAAAATCATCTGGGGTGTTCTTAACATGCAGGGACCTCTAGGGATTCATGGGGATTAGAAGCAGCTTTCCTGCCAATGCTTACATAGCGACAATTCCAAGGTAGCTGGTCTCTCCGTAGCTCCAGCCCGCACATTAACCGAAAACTACTCCCCTAGAAATGCGTCCCTCCGGATGATGTGCTTGTTGTTATGCTCATGGAGGTAGTGCGATGGTTCCTGGGTGCAGGAAGGGTGCTGATGGCTTCCAACAAGTACTTTGCATCTGAAAGATGCGACGGACCTAGGAGAGGACACGCCTTTGAAAGGAACTGAGGCTCAGCATTCCTGTAGAAAGTTCCTCCCAGATTTTAGGCATTCCGTATCTCAGGGGCTCTCCAGCTCAACCTTGAGTTCATATGGGGAATTCCCAAAATTAGGGGTACATTTTTGGGGTCCCAATAATAAGGACTATAATATTTTGGGGTCTATATTGGGGTCCCCTTATTTTGGGAAACTACCATATTGGGCTGTGAATTACCCAGGAGATGTTGAAGATCGTTAAAGGTGAGCTCTAAGGTTACAAGTATCGGCATCTAAGAAGGGCCCTTAGGCCTTCTAGGAGGATTCTAGGGACCCTTGCGGGTACATATAGGGTGTAATGGGTATAGAAGGATCCCATAGTCAAGGGCCCATACTAGGGGCCCATGGTTTCAATCTTAGGTTACCTTTTAGGGTTTAGGGTTTAGGGTTTAGGGACGAGGAAGTGGAGCAGGAGGACTCGCCGCCCAAACGGGCACATTGACGTTTTTCCACTGAATGGTTGTAAGTAGGGAACACGGGAATATACTCCCCATATAATCCCTACATAACTTATTCCCTCATTCCCTACTAACTTGCAGTAGGTCCAGGTTACAAGCATGGGACCTCTCCAGGGCCGTCTACCTAGACCCCAAAAGGTAGGTAATAAGAATACCAGCCGCGCAGCCCAGAAAAATAGCCCAAAAGGCCATGATTCTACATACTTTTGGGGTTCAGTCAATCAGAATATCTAAGCTTTAAGCCTTAATCCCTAAGCCATAAACCTTAAACACTAACCCCTCACCTTGAACCTTATAAACCCTTAACCTTAAACCCTTAACCCTAACCTCCTTGTCCATACATTGCACACCCATCCATGGTCAGGATACCCTAGTCCTGAAGATGAAATATACCAAAAAAGAGGATCTGGGTTAGGTGGACCCCCCACCCTGTAACAGTCACTATATAAGGGATAATACGGATTATATTATGGTCCTCTTTTATTCCTCTTATACCACTATTACAGGGTGGGGGGTCCTCTTAAGATATGGGACTTAAGGTTTAGGGGTTTAGGGGGGTAGGGTTTAAGGTTTAGCCATGCTTAGGGATTAAATGGGCTCATACCTATTGAGTGCATGGGGGTTATATCTAGGGGTCATATGGGGTATGGGATTTAGGGTTTCAGGGGTTGTGCTTGGGATGATGTGGGATTATGCTTACGAATTATGAATATGGGATTGTATGGGGTTATTGTAAAACTAAAGGAACGACATTGAGCTCTCGTGTTCAAACTGCATGCCTGCAGTGGCGCATTTTTCCACGCTAGCGAATTGTTTGGCACCTCTCCAACTCCTTCTCCTGACTGAAGAGTGACGCTCAGGAAGGAATGACTCTTCCGTTCTGCTCAGGTAGAACTATAGGAGCCCAAGTGCCTGAATGGATGTTTGGCTATTCCCCGGTCCCCAGGCTTCGTACAGTGCATTGTCATCGCGATGCGCGTCACCAGAAAGCTCGACTTGTACGGGGTGTTGATTCCTGCATTGCAACCTGCTAGGACAGAGGGATTAGGAGGGAGATCAGTAGTCTCCGCCCCTACTAACACTGAACCCCCGGCAGTCCCTGAAAAAATATTCCGCCAATATGATGACATATACTGGCACTACAACTTTTCCAGCTCAATAAATGCAGCGCTTGTACTGTAGATTGCGACTGTGTTCTAGAAGAGGTGTGCGTGGTTGTTACTTTTTAGGGGTGGGGACTAGACTGTAGAACTGATAGCTATGGCGTTCCTGATGATCCTGCCAAGTCTTCTCAGCGTTTTAGAGCCGCGTTGGGCTCCAAAACAGCTCCGACCCCGTCGGGTGAGCACGAGTCTGTTGAGCAATTTCAACTCCACGATGAGATCTATCAGGCAGTGTGTATTTCACAGCGTCTTCCGGGCCGCAGCCCTCGGGCAAGCATGTGGGAGTGGCCAACCATACCTCCCAGGCCCTCGCATGAGTTGTTGGCACAGTGCTGCAGCAGTTTCCCTCGCTTAACTCCATGAGGAATAACGAAGGGGACCCCAACCAAGGAAACTTCCTATTGACTTGTGCCACTCGAAAAAGTTGGCTACATCCCGAGTCGTCCTCGGCAGGTATTGCTTCACGAACTTCTATCCTTTGCATGTCCACAAAATCCTGTCGTCGCGTCACACAGGAGAAAAGGTGCATCCATTTGAGCTTCTGGAAGGGTTGAAGCTCAATTCGCACAGAGTTGTCTCTTGTGTGGCTATTACCTACAGCTCATGATATTTCCTAGGAGTTCTACATGCCCTCCTGCTGCTTTGTGCGAAAACTGCGTGAAGCAACACATTCCCTTTCAAAGACATTGAACTCCGAACCAATACGTTCCAACTGCGAGATACAAGCTCTCCTAAGCGCTAGTCCTCTTTTGGACGCCTGAACTCCAAATCATGCTAGTGCTAGTGGCAGCAGCGGAGACAGGATCTTTGGGAGGCAAGCTACGCTATGTAGGGGTGAGACGTGTAATGCGGAAATAAGCTGACTGTAGATTAGTAGGGCATGAATGGAAATGCAGGGACTGTGCTTCTTCGAAGCGTCGCAAGACTGACCCTTTCAAACCCCTGCTCTCCTGAACACTCTACCTTGGGTGATGAACCCACGTTGTAACAGTCTGTATTAGGGGTCATATTAAGGGCTATACATATATAACTATAGTCTTGATAATCTCCAACTGTTACACAGGGGGGAAGTACCCAAACTCTACCACTGCATTCCCTACTAACCATCAGCCAGTAAGTGGGGATGAAGCGCTCCCACAAAGCTCGAACGCATTCGCCAGACTGATGGGAGTGTAACCCACCAGCATTGGACGAGCATTTCGGGCCACCGTGTTTACAACAATACATGTCTGGGATTTTGCCCGCTTGTGGGCCCTGCATTACCTATCATTTGCCATTTGAAGCCCTCAGCCCTAGCCATTCAAGACCCTAAACCCTAAACCCTATCAAAGATGGCGCCCAACAGCGCAGGCTGGCAAGGGGTCGGTCCATTTATGGCAACATCTCTTTCCGGCACACAGGGCACCTGAGCTCTCAGCCAAGGGATTCACAGGGTTGTTGATAAAAAAAATCAAGTTACCATAACATGGGGGTATATAGGGTTTAGGGTTACCATAATATGAGTAGACTACTAGAGGGGTTATTAAGCGGAATACTCGGAGTTTAGGCTGTGGGTCATATGATATCCATGGGGCATTTTGGGTGTTGCGGTAAAAAGCCCCAGCTATTAGCGTGTCTTTTGACAGCCATAGTTCCCTGCTTCGAGACCTTGTAAACAGGGCTGGCTAGACCACTTGGAGGCTTCCCACCATTGAGTGGTCTCTTTTGGGGGTCCCCATGTTAAGCATTATAGTATTTTGAATGTCTGTTTTGGGTTCCCCCATCTTTGGAAACTACCACGTTTGCTGTGAAGAGCAAGGGCAAGCCCCTGAGCCTGAGAAATGAAATATCCTTGAGACCCGCTTCTTGCACTCCTCTTGGTGGTTCCTAGTAGGGAAAAAGGCAATATAATCTCCATGATGTAATATAGGGTGTGGGGTTTGGGGTTTAGTAGGGAATGAAAGTATATATTATATACGGATTATATAGGGATTCTATTCCCTTCTTCCCTACTAAGTTACTAAGAACCAGTAAGTCTTGATACGCCCTCATGGCTAGATTCTGAACCTGAGGCTCTGAACCCTAAACTCTACGTGCTCAACCCGTAAGACTTGAAACCCTAGACACCAGCCCAAAATCGCATCCGAAAAGCCTGAATCCAAAATCTCCTGCTGCCTCACAGCTTGTCAACACCAACTCCTGTAGGTAGTTTCCCGAAATAGGAGGCTTTGGGGGCCCAAAATAGACCCGACAATGTATGATCCTTACTATAGGGACTCTTAAACAAGGGGCACCGTCCGCCCAAAAAAAGAAACGCTAAATCCTACGATCCTTTACCTTCCCTATTCTACACGCTGGTGCTACCCCTACTACCGCTTCAATATTCCACGTTCTAAGCCGTTGGCCCCAAAACCTGGAATGGTTCTTAGCTGGCAACTGCGCAGGCTTCAAGGGGACGACGGCCACACCTCAACGTGCGAGACTTCTCAATGGAAATACCTCTCTCATACTGACATGGAACGCCAAAAAGGAGGTCCGACAAAGGCCTTCTTCAAAGGGGTGACGCAGGGTTCCATGCTTGTTTCAGGGGGGGCAAGAGTTCAGAGCCTAGAAGCCTACACGCCTCCCTTCACATCAAATGCCCTTCTACAGAAACTCTCTAAACCCTAAACCCTCAAGGGCAGAAGATCTAAACGCCATAGTTACAACACGTCCTAAACATTCCTCAGCCAGTTCACAACTTGTGGCTGTGGAGTTCCGTGTTCAAGCATGCCGAAAAGTCACCCTGAAACCCGCCCAAGCCCTTCTTCTTACTAGGGCTTAGTAGGGAATAAGGGAATATAAACCTAATCCGTATATGCCCCTAAATAAGATATTCCCGTATTCTCTTCCAAGCCCCAGTAAATCTTTCTTGAAAAACGACTGATGTTCCACATGTAGCGTCCGACCTACAGGGTGGAAACCAACCCTCGTTTTGCGCATGTCTCAACATGTCCTCATATATCTAGCATGCTCAAGGCCTCAAAAAATGTTAGGAACATGTCCTGATTCTTACGCTTAACCCTAACCCCTGTTCTGCACAGCAGGCCCCAAAACCTGAATTCTGTCCAATGTTCTAAGGTTGCCTATTGAGTAAGTGTATGATCCTTTCTTTAAATAGGGTTAACCCCAATATAGATCCCAATATGTACTATAGTCCTTATTTATAGGACCCCCGCAAAAAAAGTACACCTAATTTTGGGAAACCCCAAACCCTATAACCCCTATATCCCCCTTCAAGGTAACCCTAATTTTTGGAACCCTCCATATGAGGCATAGAAGAGCCCTCAAATAGCGCAGGCTCTAAACCCTCAAGCCCTAAACCTGAAACCCCAAGAACCCTACACTAAAACCCTACCTAGACCCTCCCCTGTGGTACCTTTTTTTGGTGATCCTAACAAGAGTCCCACTTTTCAAAACCAAACCTAGAAAAGGAACTCCATTGGAGGGTCTAGGTAAGCCCTAAACCCTGAAACCACTAGAATCTGAACACCCTACACCAGAGCCTCCACATGAGTCCGAAGACCCTACCACCCCCCAAACCCTAAAGCCTCAAACCTCTGGGCCATAAGAAGTTTAAATTAAGTTACCATGATATGCGTATATAGTAAATCATAGGTTTTCTTTATTAGAGTAGTTTCTAAAAAAGTTCCGTAACAGCAACCCAGCTTGTCTTGCACATCGGGGCCTGTTCTAAATTCTAGCCTCTTTTGCGGTCCCCATGCTAATCTGCAGCAAGGTTTCCACCAAATCTAGAACAACTAGGACCCTTGGTTTAGGGTTTAGGGGTTTAGGGTTTATGGGTATAGGGTTTAGGGTTTAGGAGGACCCCCCACCCTGTAATAGTGATATAATAGGAATATAATATGAGCTATAGTCTAAACTTTCCTAGTATAATAACCCCTAGAGTAGTCCCCTTATATACTCCCCTATATTCACCCCTTTCAGGAGTTTTGACTATAGCTCATATGGTAACGCCAAGGCCCGGGCAACCCGACGATTGCGGCGCCCTTGACCCCACAGATACATGAGTAAGTGAGGCTTTGGGTGCATTTGAATTTAGCGTTTAGTGTTGGCGTTTAGGATTCAATCCGGAGGTCCTAGACAACTATAACCTTCTAGCACACAGCTGTAGGAATTTAAGTCTAGTTGTTGCTTCGTATAGTCACCCTGAACCCTAAAACGTAACTTCCTACACCCTAAACCCTATAAACCCCAATTACCTAACCCTAAACCCTGCCCCAACACCACTAAACCCTAAACGAAAAAATCTTAGGATGTAGAGCTCAAGCTTGAAAACGGGACTTTGGCCTTGCTTCCTAAACAGATTCTGATTTGGACAGGGATTTAGGGTTTAGGGTTTAAGGTTTAGGGTTTAGGGGTTTAGGGTTTAGGGGTTTAGGGGTTTAGGGGTTTAGGGATTTGTAAGAGTTGTACAAGGCACTGCAAGAAGTTCTACTGATTTTGAAAGCTTCGCCAGCAAATGCACAAAAGGAACTGTAAAAGGTTCTACTGATTTCGAAAGCTTCGTCAGCAAAATTTTGTTAAGTGAGGAAGCCCTAAACCTTAAACCCACCTCTAGCCCCAAACCCCTAAACCCCTTTCCCCAAACCCCTACATAAACCCTAAACCTCGGTCCAAGGGCTTGGCAGGGATTATGTGGAGGGTTGTGTCGTCCTTTCGGTACCCAAAAAGGGTTTGGGGCTGTATTATGAACAGTGTGTGGGGTGAAGGGTGAAGTGCTTAGGGATGCCCAGAGGGACCACAATTTCCTTTACAGGTGAAGGTGCTGTATGCGGAATGCTCATAAGGAAGATGGCTTTTCACCAGGGAGTCTGGGACCTTTTTGGGACATGACGAAAAACTGAATGGTAAGGCCCTTATTGTGAACCAGTGCAGAACATGCAAAGTGTTTTCAAGAATGACCTGAACCGCAAGCCCTTTTAACCTAATTCAGCGCAGAAGCATGGGATGCTGTCGCTGTGGTAACGTAGACACTATTTAGTTTGTCGTCCGCGGTTCCAAACGCTCAGATCTACAGTTAAACTACCCTGCGAAGCGACAAAGGTCTACAAATCACTTCTTCACTATGTACTTCAGCGCAAGGCCATCTGAAGCTTCTTCAGAAGCGCTTTTCTTGACATCCATTGAAGGTGTAGGTCCCCTTGAACACCTCTTAGTCCCCAAGCCGTAAACTTCCTGGTTCTTCGTATTAGTAGGGCAGATGCGAATATTTTATCTCGAGATTATATCAATTAGATGTGAGGCGTATAATAGCAAGTCATCCTGTGGTGACAGCCAGGCTTCGTAGAAGGTGCCATAGCTGTTGTGCTCGACATCGTGTGTGTCTGATGGTTGAGGTACCTGGGTCATTGATGTGACTGCACAGACGACAAAAGTGCCGCTTTTGCTTCTTGCTGGGCCCAAGAGCGTAACAAAGGAGATGCTTTCGTCTAAACTACGCGGACATGTTCGGAAAAGAGCGATTCAACTCAACGCTGGCCCAGGCACGCAGTCACGCAGCACTTGTGCAACATGTGTCCACAGGGCATGCGACATATGTCCTGACGGCTTGGAGCTTAGGAGCTTCGGCGTGAGGAGTTTTCGGCCTTGCTTCACATCGTGACCTGCTGCCTGCTAGTGGGGAAGGAAGGATTCCGAAAGAAAACGGAAGCTACATATGGTTGCGCCCTGGCGGGCATCTCCCACCCCGCAAC
This sequence comes from Symbiodinium pilosum, assembly GCA_905231905.1. Classification (NCBI taxonomy): domain Eukaryota; class Dinophyceae; order Suessiales; family Symbiodiniaceae; genus Symbiodinium; species Symbiodinium pilosum. Next base: position 13,534 of record CAJNIZ010041913.1, on the reverse strand, counting down.
ACCCACCATCCCTGTGACTGCTCACACTTTTGGAGGGCTGGGGCTGGGGTCAGGGGACCATAAGGGAGGGGGGAGGGCTCAGAACGCACAGCGCGCAACCATATATTGGGTCCTGCCCCCACCCACTGGCAGTCTATCAAGGGACCAGGGGGGGTGATATTAAGGGCTCGATATTCTATATAATATTGTACATTTACATAATAATATCCAAGCTGCATTGATTATGGGCGAGATTGTATAACGGCCACAAAAGGGATCCGTTCCTCCATTCCAAACCTCTGAATGTCTTAAGGACGCTCAACCACATTCTTTCCTAAGGCCCTCGGCAGCCCGCCTGCATGTGATTGGGAAAACTTCATCTTGTATAAAAGACAGATAATGCAACGTGTAGAAACCCATGCAATGCAGAAGGCTGTAACCTAGCAATATGCACACACATATAAGACATATATCTACATATATATGTAGATACACCTGTATAAGGACCCTTCTTTTCGGGATGAGTGTGGAAGTTTCTCGAAGTAGCAGGATGTGTACGGAGGATCCTCGGCATCGAAGGAACATGGGGCTACTGGTGAGTCCAGTCCATGTCGCCCAAGCTATCTCTGAATAACGTTCAGCCCCGACCACATCCGCAACCAAACAAGTACTGTTCCCAGCAACTGTCATTCAAACGGGCAATGGGCACGGGCAAGCAAAGGGGAGGGAGCTTGCCGTCCTCCTCCTTCTCTTACTCCTCTTCCTCCTCCTACTCCCTACATCTCTTCCCACCACCACTCCCGTGTCCTCCTCAGCATCTGCATCCAGCTCGGCTAAACAAATCGCGCAAATCTCACCCTGCTCGGCAGAAGTAGACTCGACTCTTCTGATCTCACCTTTGCAGGTTCAGGGCATTCAGGGTTCAGGATGGAAGTCTTACCTGGACCCCAAAAGTATGTAAAATAATGGCCTTTATGGCTATTCTTATAGGTTTAGGGCTATTATTTTACATACTTTTGGGGGTTTAGGTAGGGCTTCTGCGGTCATGAGACACATGTAGGGATGTGTAAAATGGCTGCTCTTAAGCTAAGGGGTTTGGGACTGAGGGTGCTGCAGAGCTTAGGAGGCCAGGCCGGAAGCTCCGGTATCATTGCTATGGCTTCTGTTTTTTGGTCTGTCTCCTTCTTTCCCATCCTAGGGGCAAAACTGAGCATTAGTCTTACCCTAAACCCTATCAAGCCCAACACACCTCAGTCCTAAACCCAAGGCCCCCAGGCTGGGGTGACTGCACGGACGCTCTTGACTTGCGTTGGGCGTTGGGGGAGGGTTCTGAACCCAACACCCTAGACAATGCTGTGCTGGCAAGCCGCTTGCGATGACATTCAGGTTGTTGCTCTTCCCGTCTTCCCTCCATGCAAAAGCGACCGTGATCCTCAGCTTTGATACCTACACCTGGATGACCCTTGCAACATGAAACCTTGAAAAACAGTTCTGAATCTATAGAGAATTAAGCATGCTCGAGTGGTGTTACGTCTGTGGTTCTTGTAGATGATGAAGACACATTCCTGAACCCAGGTTTGTAGCTCTGATGTGCGAATCGGTATTTGAAGCTTGGGTGCAGAACGCCACTCACTCCTCTAAACTGTACACCACTTCTGCTAAAACCCGAGCAAACCCTTCGTGGCGTAGAACCTTCAGTATCAGCTTCACCCATCAGAACTGGACAATCGATATTATGATGCTCAGGGCGGCTGCTATCATTTTGACGGACGTGGAACCTACTGCTACCTTGCTACTCGAATGAGAAAACCTGGTCATGACTGCCAGAAGTTTGCAACTTACTGCTGATAAAAAGGTAGTGGGAATTCGGAATCTACTTTCCCATCATGCCTTTATTCTCTCCCCCACTTCTCTTGTACAAAGCCAAGTTTCATGTGAGCTATAGTCTGAACTCCTGAAAGGGGACTATATAGTGGATTCTGAAGGGGACTGTTTATACGGTTCATTATGGGAGATACTTGGAGTTTAGACGCTCTTTTTTCATTTAATTCCTCAGAAGCTATTGTAATAGCACCTCCATTTTCAGCACCAGTTGCTGATGCCGCCAAGCTTCCTACTTAGGTCCTGCCCAGAGGGTCCGACCACGGTACCAAGGATATTGGCGCGCACGACGATCTTTCCGCCTACACCTTGGCAATCAAGCTCACGCGTCGGGCACAAACTTCCCTAAACTCTTGGTTCAGGTTTTTGGGGCTTACGGTCTGGGCCTCAATATGCAGGGCTGATGGTTCGGGCCCCAAAGTGAGGGTCCCCACATACAGTCTCAAAATAAGATAACCCTTCTTAGACCCCAAAATGGCATCCACATTCGATGAACTACGGCCAAGGCCTTCCTCATTTAGACATTTCCTCAATAAAGGGGTGCAAGCATGGCGGGCATTAGAAGCGGAAGTGCAGTGAGACAGGTGGAGTGGCACTACTGTAGGAAGAGCAGGCGGGAATAAGAATCATAAGGGCTGCTGAGATTGAAAAGGTCACAAGACATACACTCCTCAAACTGACACAGGAGCCTAAGAGGTCCTCATAAAGGCTACGGCTACTGTCCTCGGTAACGGGAGTGTGTGAGCTTCCACGTTAGTTCGGGGGAGGATACATAGCGCCTCCCTGGCACCACCATGCCCCCGAAAACCCTTTTGTCCCCTCAAGGCAAAACGGCATAAATGGGGTCATTCCCCCTTACAGTAACAGTTACCACAATGGGTCATAGGAGTTATAAGAACCCCCTTAACAAGGCCCCTTTAAGGACAGTTACTGGGAGGGGGCATGACCCAACATAAACCACAGTGAAGAGTTTCACAAAAAAGCTGAGGCCCATGCGTCCAACCCCGACTACTGAGTCCTTTGGGGGGCAAGGTCACCAGGGTTTAGGGTTTAGGGTTTAGACCACCTGGAAATCCCAATAAGCAGCATGAACTTGCAGCAGGGGCGCGCAAATCTCGAGTTGCTGCGACGGCATCACCTGGACCAGACGCAAGAACCGAAAGTCACCAGTTCCCTACAAGCAACTATACTATACTATACCATAACAATCTAAAATATACTACAATGTACCGTAATATACTACACTATTCTATAAAAGATATTCAACACTGAACAACCTCCAGGACTGTACATGACCCCCCCAAACACAAATGGAAAGACTCGGAAACTACGAGGTGGCGTGATAGGGTGAGGACAGCGGTCACGTGGGAGGCACACAAAGTTCAACCTCTGGTATCCAAAACTCCTGTATAAGTAGAGAGTAAGTGAAGATGCTATATAGGCATTATACGTACTGCCACATGGAGTATATAGGGAGTATATTAATAATGTTTCCTTTTTAGTATCTGGAAATTAGGTGCCATTTAGGACTTTCCAGTGGATACTACTTCGGAATCCTTCTTGTTCAAAGCCCCCTAGCAGCTGCAACTCCAGGTAGTACTACTGTTGGTGATTTTCGCCATGACTTCTACTGCTCTTTTCCTGTCATTACCACTTCGACTGACTACTGTGCCCTTCTAGGCTCATTCTTGTGTACTGTGACTTTACGATTCCCTTTGGCATCCCCACCTCTGTAGTAGCCGCCAGCAAGCGCTGGTCCCGAGTCTTCCGTGTCGTCCTCCTGAAGGCAGCCAGCAGATGAATCATCGCTCATCGCAAGAAATGCGTCTAGGAGGAGAGGAATAGTCGTAGCAGCATCTCCTGCATGCGGCAGCAGTACTAGTAGAAGCAGTAGCAGTGGCGGGCAGCTTTCGATCGCCGAGCCGGTACAATGGCACTGACAGTAGCAGTATTGCAATATTATACTATAGATAACCCCTATATATCCCCTATATAACCAGCATATCAACCCTAAACAGTAGGGGATGTTGAGAAGCCTTGTCTGGCTGGAGCGCGTCGTCCACGTCTTCCGCCACAGCACTGAGGACCTTCAAATCTTCAGGCTCCACGTGGAGCACCTGAGCTCAAGGATACATGTTTCTTCCTGGTGGTTATAGGGTTTAGGGTTTAGGGGTATGGAATGGAGGAATGGATACAGTACCTACAACATCATCCCCTGGACTTAACCCGAAAACCCAGGTCCTTGTGCCCTACTGGCCACCATCTTAGTTTGGGTTTAGGGTTGAGGCTTTCACGTCTGAGTGCAGGTGGAACAGCTGAGTTCAGGGAAACAGCCAGCCGCATGAAGTATAGCTGGATATGGAAAGACATGTTTCATGGACCATGGATGGGTGAGCATGACTATTCTTTTCGTGCGCAGGAAACCCAAGCCTCATGCTCTAAGCACCTTACACCTAGGGCATGTAAGCCGTAAGCGGTACGAAGCTTATCTTCCTGCAGCCTCAAGCACCCTCTTCCCAGTAAGGACATGGTACTTTCACAACACACTTGTGGACCACCGAGTCTGTGCTATCATGGAGTATCGGTATTGGAAAACTGAGGCCCGGCTTGCTGTTTGGGATCCACAAGGTCAGCCAGGGTCATCAACAAATTCGCACTGCATTTATATTAGCTTAAATCCCGGAGCGCAGGCCTGCTTTTGAACAACTTCAACTTGAGTAGTAGTCTGAACCCGCGATCAACAAACTTATTCTGATAGTCTCTTTCTCACATAAATCTTCGTGTGTGGGCGCACGCTTGTTGGTTCAGGGGTCGGTTCTACGACCTTCGAATCGATGTCAATGGCTTGGACATTCCAGCTGGCCGGAACAAGTCCTGGCTCCTTCTACACCTCGTTCTTACAAGGGAAGGCATGGATCCCTGTAGCCTGTAGCAATCCCTTCATGATCCCTGGTACCAGCTATATCCCATTTGACCATTCCCTATGAATTTGTCGCTGTTTCTTTGAAGTCCTTGCAGGGCCTCATGCGCAGAAATACCCACATGTTGATACACCAAAGCCAAGCAACAACGTCCTCGCCGCCCTCTTTGTCGCCGCTGCTTTCCAGCGAGCTGAATCGGACAGCTACCCTGCTGGACTGTGAGCAGGATGGGCCGACTACCACGCCCTGACTACCTGCCGCTGGCGGTGCGAAGGCTTTAGGGCTGTGGGTTTAGCAGGTACTTGCCCAACCGAAAAGGAGTCTGAGATCAGAGCAGCATCAGGGGCTGCATATATAACTAGATCGTTATCCAACTATTGGGGGGAAGTATTAACTGAGGGATCTTTGCTTTCGAAGATGGAACCCTGTCTCAGAACCTCTAGGCCCCTCCATAAAGATCATGAGGCCTTCTGGTGCATGAATTAAACCCCCCTATAACATAACCCTTGAAAATCCCACAGCATGGTGCTCTGGGTCGTTTGCCTTGTTCTGCTTCTTAGGCTCTGGACCGAAGAAGAGGGAATATTTGAGGAGTTGTGGTAATGGAAAAATGCCCCACCCCAAAAAACTGAACCCTAGACCTTAAACCCTAAACATTAAATCTTGAATCCTAAACCCCAGATTTTACCCTTGAACCCGAAAGTGCAAAGCCCCGAAAGCAGCTTTAGGTAGGGAAGCACCGGCAGGAATACACCCACCTAAAAGAGGACTGCAAATTTTAGGGCCCAACTTAGTGTCGGCCGTTTTGCAGCTCGTATGATGCGTGTGTTGCTGTTTAAATCTTTCGGGCTACGAACTTCGTGTTTATGGGCGTAGGGTTTATAGAGTTACAGGTTCAATCATTCCTTGCTTCTATCCGCTGATGGCCTAGCACTGCTTACACTCTCCATACAACTGTGCGAAACACTTTCCATGCAACATGGCAGCCTAGGGCTGTGCATGACAGTGCCCACTATGCCCAACACGACTCCAAAGGTTTCAGGTAGACAGGCCCATGGTTATCAGCGTTTCTGCATCCTCAGCGTTATCATTGAAGCTCTTCCTTATGCAAATTGATTCACCAAGAATGCTGTTGCTCAGTACAATGCAAGCACTTCTTGCAAAAAGGCTCCACCTCTCTCATGGTTCGAAATCTTCCCATTTACTGCCCTGGGTTGGCCCTTAAAGCCCTTTGAAGAATATTAGGATGTAGGGTCCCTCATGCCATTAGAGAAAATATTAAATATCCCAGGGGCCTACCCAGTGCCATACTCTCGAAAGTCATCAGTGGCTGAGAATGGCGTGATGAATCAAGATATCTGAGGGCACGGAGTAGGCCAAAGTGTACCACCTCATGGGTCCTCTGATTCGATAAGGCGACTCCATTGTTGGGAAATCATTCTGATGGTAAACTTACTTGGGGCCCTTCAGGTTCAGTAATTCACCCGTATGATGGCAGTTACCATAAGAACTACTACGGCACCTTAGCATGATCTCTTTAGTTGCGGCCCAATACTGCAAGCGAGCGCCGCCAAAGTGATCCTTACCCCCTCAACCCTAACCTTAAACTTCATAACTGTAAATCCTCAACTCTAAGATACCAAGAACCGAAAAACTCCGGAACCTGAAGCCCCTGAACCCTAAAGCCCTAAACCCTGCCTTTTGGTACGACCAAAAGCTGGCGCAGGGCCGCGACACGGTCTCCAGGAACCAGCCCACCAGTGCAAGGCATGTGCCTAAGACACTCCAAGGGTTTGGGGTGTAGAGGGGTTTAGGGTTTTTGCCGCTTGCATGGCTTTAGGGTTTGGAGTTTTAGGGCTTCGGGTTGAAGACGTAGGTTGGAGTGGGGCCGAGGATGCCAAATACACTCCAAAGTTTAGGGTTCAGTTAGGGGGTTAATCAGGATTCAGGGCGATTCGGTTTCTGCTGGTGAGCCAGTGTATGGGGACTTTAGATGCACACATGTGTATGTATATGTGTGCATCTTATACATAATGTGGGCAACTCTGAAATGAAAATCTGGCGAAATTTGCCCCAGCTGCTGGATCTCAGCTGGAACCACGTTCCTGGGAAGAAGTGTCGGGCTTAGTGGCTTGACATTATCTGTGGATTCATCTAATAATTTTGGGCATGCGTTGGGTCGCTCCCGCACTGGTTGTTTGAAAATGGAAAGAACACGGCCACAAAGGCATGGTGCCTCGGTTGCACAGCCGAGTTGCAAGTTGTTGCTGCGCCCGTCTTCTCGTCGAGCGAAGGCAACAGTCACTCGACCAGCTGGATCTGTTGAGCTTTGCCCTACCACGGTCCCTAACACATTCTGCTTGACCACCACTACGCCTTTAACACGTAGATCCTTGGCGGCCAGCACGGTCTCCCCACGCCTAAAACCGCCGGCAATCATGAGCCGAACATCGTCGGAGTGCGCCTCCCTCTCGGGTGGGGTTCCTGTGGGCGATGCAGAGTCCCAGCGAACGACTATGCGGGCCAAGGGCTCATCAATGGCAGGGCCGACCACTGTACCCACAGATCCTGTTGGAACAGGCGCCAACCCGTCGTAGCTGATGGGGCGGACTGCTTGAACACGAGCACCCACCTCCAAACCACCAGCCTAAGCGGGTTGAAGGGCTCCAAAAAAAGAAAATTCTTTGGCATTATTCCAGCCCACGGCCAATTCAACATGAGCCAAACTTCTACAAACCATACTACCCAAGTCACCAGGTAGAGCTTGATCTCGTTGATCACGCAGTTGAGACGGTTGCGGCTGCCATCTTCTCGGTGACTAAAGGAGACTGTGACGCGGTGCTGTGAGTCCTCGGCTGCTACCAGCACCTTCCTGTAAAAAAAGCAGGACAAAGCAGCCGCAATCAAAGGACATCAAAACTAAGGATGTGCTATGGCTGCACCATCGCACTTAGCGCTACATCAACCTGCCTATGTAGACCCCATGTGAGTTTTGGCACTTGTACCACAGCACCAGCTCACGGCCACTCCTGTCCGGAATGCTACAATATGTCACGGCCCTGGAAGGCAGCCATAAATCAAATTTTGTTAGCCAATGTAACTTGGATAGCCAAACCTTATAGCCCCCTTAAGTAGATAGAATATAGGGTATATGGGGATGTAACTAACATGTACCCAAAGCCATGTTCTATCTACTTAAGGGGGACTATACCCTAAACGCAAAACCTTACGTAAACCCTACATTCTATCTACTTGAGGGGGGACTATACCCAAGGCAAATGCATTTGGGAGCCCAGAAACGGAGGTACTTGGCCCAACTACTGTTCCAAGCACACCTTCCCGGACCACCACCTGACATATTGGGAAGATAGGGTTTGGGATTTAGGGTTTATTATAGGGTTATATAGGGGCATTTTGGGATAATAAAGGGTAATCTAGGGATCCCAGGAAAAGAGACTACTTACATTTGCTTCAGGGGTTGGGGAGTGAATGTAGGGACCCTAAACCCTAAACCCTAGCTGGGCCCCATTTCTGAAGGACTCATGGATGTGTTTTACGGCCCCGGCTTAGGGATTCATGGAGGAAGGTTGAAGGGTTTAGGGTTTAGGATTTAGGGTTTAGGGTTGACGGTCCAGGATTTGCAACAAAGCAGCCAAAAAGGAAGGCCTTAGGCAAACCTGCTTTCTTTAGGCAAGAAAACCCTGAATGAACCCCGCCCTAAACCCTAAATCGTGTGGCTTCCTAAACCTCAAACTCGCCAGCCTTAACGCCCAAACTTTCTTATGGCAGCCCCCAAAACATGCCCCTCCTACTTAGGCATGCTTTATAGTCCCCCTTAAAGGGGTTATATAGGGGTTATATGGGGATAATGGAAAAGAAAATGGAAACTACTATATTATATAGGGTTTTATAGGTGTTATTTGGGATTTGAGATTAGGGTTATATGGGGATAATGGAAAAGAAAATGGAAACTACCATTTAGGGTTTAGGGTTTAGGGGTCTATAGTCCCCCTTTTAGTAGATAGAATATGGCTTTGGGTATATTAAAATAAGATCCCCAATAACCTCATGTTCTATCTACTTACAGGGGAATATATGTTTTGAAGCACTGATGTGATCTACAAGGGAAGTATAAGGAGATATGGTTGCAACTTTGGGAGTTCCCTGACCAGAAACCCCAAACCCTACGCCTGTAAACCCTAAACCCACTAAATCCTAAGCCCACTTAACCCTAAAACCACTAAATCCTTTCCCCACTAAACCCTAAACCCGCTAAAACCTCACTAGCACTAAATCCTAAGCCCACTAGACTCAACAGCACACATCGGCCACACCTGGCCGCCAACTCGAAGATCCCTCGTGGCAACAATCGCGTTGCCTTGCTTATCCAGGCTTTAGGGTTTAGGGGGTTTAGGGGGTTTAGGGGCTTGGGGGGTGTAGGGGGGCTTCTGGGGTTGAGGGTGTTTAGGGGTCTATGTAGGGGATTTAGGGTGTCCAGCTGAGGACCATTTCCGTATGAAGCTAAGATTTAGGTCACTGAAGATCGGAAGTATATGTTGCTTATTGGGTGTTAATTGTATTGTGGGATTTCAGCCTAATAAACCTACAACTTCATACTCCTGGCGAGAACAGTTGGAAATCTCTGCAACGAGAGGATGTCCCGGTATTAACGCCGGCTTTCTGGGAGCTCTCCATACGTAGGATCAGATGACTCGCCGTTCCATCTCACGGCATTATGAAAACCCCGAAACCCTAGATTCATGGAAACACCTGTATCCAAAACCCTAAGTGACCCCAGAATCCAATATCATTAGTGCATATACCCTCAGTATATACCCTCATATCATCCCTATAACCCCTTCAAGGGAACAGTGATGTATCCATAACTAATTAGCCCGGACGTTTTTTGATGTGTGCATCAACCCCAGGCGGCCACAATCAATCCCTGGAAGTATGACATCTCCAGTCACCGTTTAGGGTTTGGGATTTAGATTTTAGGTGTTGCGGTTTAGGCGCTGGTGTTTAGATCTTAGGATTCCAGTGTTAGACTTAGATTTTGGGTTTTTGGGTTAGGGTCAAGGATTGGAGGTGAGGGTTCAAGATTTGAACAAGGGCGTTAATGTGCGTCAACCAAGTGTAGGGCCAATCGACTTGGGGTAGTGGAGGACTCGGCTTTAGCCACTGATCAATCGGGCATGCCCTGAACACTCCAGTGCCAGGGTCCTTGATCCATCCCGCAACCACCCCCTACATGCCATGTTCTCAACTGAGTACATTGCAAACCCTAAACCCTAAAATCCTCTACCCTAAACCCTCTACCCTAGGGGGTGCATTTTTAGGGTTTGGGGGATGACCACGTAAGTAGGCTTGCAAGATTCCGCGCCGGAAGTTTCCAGGGATGTTGGTCTCGATGTCCACGGGATCGCAAGCAATCTCCTCCTAATTTCGGGAAATCAACTATCCTATATACCCACAGTTTCCATTTCATTTTCCATTTAATTTTCCATTTTACTTTCCATTTGAATCTCCATTATTGGGGTAAAATTAAGAAAGCATAGGTAGGTTTTGCGCGGCAACATATAATTCCCTCAGGCGCCGCTGCCACTTCTAGATCTTCAAGTATGCTACAGGTTTACTGAAGGGCCTGTGAGGGTTTTCAAACTTTCGCAGGGGTCTAACGAAGCCATTGCAAGCGCTAGCCCTTAGATCAATTCCCCTTGCAATAACAAGTGCAAAAGAAAGCAATAGGAGTTGTAGCAGCGCCTTAGAAAAAAATCTTTAAAGTATTTTCCCATGTAGCCCAATATCAACTGTACTACAAGCATCCGGAACAACTTTCCTCTTCCTGACGCCACGAATAGATGGGGGTTCCAACAGGGATAGTAATACCAGGGGTTTATAGCGATGTACGGATATGTATGGACTTAGATATCGTGAGTTCTCAACCAATGTCTCTTTTGCACCCGCATTTTGCAGGGAACAGGTTGTGCGAACAAACAGCTTCAATGCCTAGGATTCACAGGACATGCTTCAAGCTGAACTAGATAAACAAAACAGGAGGGGCATAACATGATCCATCATGTGAAAGGCTTCGACACCCTGACTCGCACATAGAGGCCTGAATGTTTTGCAACGTTATCCCCTCACAGCGGTTCTCTTGTTGTAGTGTTCTATAATACTGCACGCTTCTCCAAAATATTTTGGCGCCTACGCGACCCTGAATCTAGGGCAGGCAGCTACATGCTCGTGGCCGTTGAGGGCAAAACGCACCAGCAGGCGCTGGAACTGCGAGTCCCGCGCCGGACCCAGCACTACGCCGGAACTCCCGGCGGGAATAACAATCCTGGGATTCAGAACTGGTATGAAGAGTTTGAGGTTGAGTTTAGGGCGTGGCGTCCAGGATCTGGAGATTAGGGGTTCAGACGTGAAGCGATTTCGGCTTTTGGGTCGAAAGCTCTTGGGTATGGGGATTTTATGTGAAGTCTACAGATCGGAAGAACGGGGATGAATATGGCTGGAATTATGCGAAAGCATTTTAAATGAGCTTGAAGTATGGGGTTTAGGGTTTAGGATTTGGGCCCTTTCAGGGAACTGAAAGTTCGAAGGAAACGGAATCCAAAGTTTTGCCTGGCGTGTTACACCTACTTTGTTAGCTTCTGACTCTGGTAGTTTTTTTGATTTTAGGGTTTAGGGAAGCCTCATGGTAAGCCTCAGGGGCCTCAAGGTAAACCTACCTTTTCAAGTTTTTTGTTGCACGAGGGCAAACACTACGTTCAAAACTGAATTTGTATTCATGCCATCAGGTTGGGGCCAAGAAGCTCCAGCGGAGCACCTAATCTCAACTCCTAGCATTGCGCCTTTCCCCACTCTAATGCTCCCCTATAAACCCCTAGATTATATAACCCCTTTGAGGAGCTTAGGCTATAGCTCAAGTAGAGCCCAAAATGGGGAGATCTGTAATACAAGAACACCATAAAGCTGGCAAGTCCATCTGAGAGGCACCTGTCACAGCCTGAGCCCGCAACCCCGCACCCCCAACACTTAAAATCCCAGGGTTTAGGATTTAGGGCACCCCACCTGGGTGTTTCCAGTGGACGATTGCAGCGGACGCGCGTTCCGGCCAGGTACCCTCCCGCCAGAGTATGCCTTCAGCCAGCACGCTTGGCCCACCAATCCCCCAATGATCCCATTCAACTGGGAGTTTCTCAAAAAGCGGGGCCCCTAGGGACCCCAAAGGGTATAGAGGGATTATAAGGGGATTATATAGGGCCCCCTTAAGGGATTATATAGGGTTTATATTGAGGAATACCCAACTGGCTCCTTACTGGGATACTGTTAGGCATCATGGCTTTATGTTCCTCATTGGGTGTAAGCTCTGGAAAAACTGCCGGGAAAAGGGCGAGCGGCTAAGGGGCGTGGGAGCTAGGACACAAATTGTAGAGTTGAAACACTTCTCCTAATAACACCCCCACACCCCCTAATGATAGATGTTCCCGAAATAGAACAACTATATGAAAGGGGAAAATTGCAGCGGATGGGGGATAGTAGTATGAGAAGGGATTACAAGAAATCATCGGATACTCAATTGCTAAACCCCGAACCCTACAACCCTCTCTCAGCAAAGTCTGGGATACGCCTCGTTAACCAAACCCCTCATCAAAAAGAAGGAAGCATTCCCAATATCCCAAAATGAGCTATAGTCTAAACTGTCAAACTCCTAGTATCCCCCTTAACAACCCCTCAAGAACACAAACCCTTACGTAATCACTAACCACCAAAACCCACAACTCTGAACCCTAAACCTCAAACGCTAAACCCTTCTTCCCCAACCTTAAAACCTGAAAGCCCCAAACCCTGCACCGCGACGCCTCAGCTCATCGGGTAGGCAGTTGAGGCGGTTGTCGCTCTGATCTTCCCGCTGCTCGAACTGCACGCAGATGCGCCCTGATCATGGGTAAGGGTAAGGTTCGGAGTTTAGGCTTTGGAGCTTAGGGTTTGGGGTTGAGGGTTTGGGGTTTAACGTTTGGCTGTTTGGGCATTGAGGTGGCCGTAGGGGCTATATCTTGAGAGTTTCTTCCCATCCCACAATGCACCCGAATGCGCTTAAGTGGGGTTGGAGGAGTGGATCCTTAATCCCCCTATATGTATAGCCCCCCTCCAGCTCTCAACCCTCACCTAAACCCCCCAACCCTCACCTAAACCCCCGTCCCCCCCTACGCGCCCCCACAATCAATAGTCACTCCTCGTATCCCCCTTAGCACCCCATATAATACTCCCCTATATAATCGTCTATGGTAACCCCCGTTTAGGGAGTTTAGACCCTAAACCCCAGCCCTATATAATCCCCTATATAACCCCCTTTAAGGAGCTTAGACTATAGTACATATAACCCATAAAGGAACCCTATATAACCCCCCCTTTAAGAAGCTTAGACTATAGTACATATGACCCATATAGAAACCATATGGAACCCCCTTTAAGGAGTTTAGACTATAGTACATATGACCCATATAGGAACCCTATGTAACCCCCTCCAAGGAGTTTAGACTCTAGTACCTATGACCCATATAGGAACCCTATGTAACCACCCTTTAGACTCTAAACCCTAAACCCTAAACCCCTAAACCCTAAACCCCTAAACCCCTAAACCCTAAACCCTGTGTCCTGAAGAAGAGGCTGGGCCAACAACGTAGCCGCTGCCTCCCTGACGAACCTGAGACGATCAGGCTTTTAGGATCTGAGGTTTAGGGTTT